>VZTO01006722.1:0-22032 GCA_013400615.1 Syrrhaptes paradoxus
TCTCTGCTAGGGAAATCAAGAGGCACTCTGGAAGGTGGGGGACTGTGAAGAATTAAAAAAAAACTTTACAGCTTCTGTATTAAGAGAAAGTGACCAAGAAATATAATACTGAAAAAAATTAACCAAAACCTTGATAATTCCAGAACCCTGGTACCTCAGACTTGGTATCTGGTTTAATTCACCCAGGCAGACCCTGAACTCAAGAGCACTTAAGCTTTGGACCTTTCAGATCAAATGAATGGTTGGATGACTTACTAAATAATATTAATAATAATAAGCTCTGTCTATAATCAAATGGGCTGCCTGGTCTCTGTGAAATCAGTGTATCACAAGCTCCTGAACACCATGAGTTCTTCTTCATTAATGTGACTAGCCAGGAAGGCAATGCTCACAGGATGAAAATTACAATAAGTGAAAATTACAAAGAAATTACAAAAGAAAATGACTACTATAGCCCAGTGACTCAGTTACTTAAAGGTTATTCCAGACATACAGCAGGATGAAAAAACTGCTCCGAACATTGGCTCCTTTTTACAATTTTTCATCCTGATCTCAGAGCAAAAGCTGTTAGTTCACCTCTCCTTAGACACAGGATCCGTTGTTTTAAGCAGCATTGGACAGCGGTACACAGACAAGTCAGATTCCTCATGCACTTGAGAGAGGGTCTCTACCAGTTCAGAAACATCTTGTGGAAGCTCTGCAGAAATGGTGTATAGTTGGTAAGAGAAGCAGACAAGCATCCTTTGTCAGATACAACAAAATCTTAACCAGTTTGTTAACAATAACTATGCTTTTGTAATAAAAGCAGAAAGAAAAATATTTCCATTTGATCATTCCTTGCTTTGGCTGCAGAAAGCCAGGTCCAGATCAGGGCTTCCGCAAGGAGGGGACCTTCACCTGGCAGGAGTCTGTCAGTACCGGAGCCCACCAGAACCCAGACTGCTATTTATCTGCAGAAAATAGTCATGTTGCATGAACACCTTCATATGGCCAGTTTCCTATTTTCACTGATTACAGTCCCTATCAAATTGGCAGTTGTTAGTGAAAGGAAGAGAGCAGGTTATTAGAGGCTCTGTATTAAAATTATGTTTTAACAGATCCATGGACTTTTTCTTGTGTCAGATTCAGTTCTCTGAACTAAAAAATCAGAATCAAGATATCCAAGACTGATCTCCAAGAGCAGCCCTATCTGTCTGCAGGCTTCTCTGCTCTCACGTGCAACAGATGGGGAATGTTAAGAAGCCTGAAAGTAATTTCAATTTGAAAACAATATATGTTAAAAGTCTATTTTAATAATAGCTTCATAATTTCACTATGTATTTATCACACTAGTGATGTGTTAATTTTAGTGTAGCAAATGAAAGTTTTTTTCCTCACTTTTTCTGCTGTTTCCAGGTAGTTATTACTAGTTTGTCCATACTATTAAAGAATTTATTGTGCATAAGGTGATTACAAGGGCAGGAACTTTGCTTTGGTACACATTTGTAAAGTGCTATATGTCCTTCTGGTCCTTTAAAAAAGAATAAACAACACTAGTATGCTTCATTTAACATATCTAAAAATATTTTTCCCCCAGGAATAGCAAGCAGGCACTCCATAGCTGGCCACAAGGCCAGTAAAGTGTAATGCACAGAGACAGTGAGGATTGTCTCTCTACATCTGTCCATTGGTGTGATCTCTGGCTTCTGCCTAAAACACTACTGCATGGGGAACTGGTTGTTCTAGTAATCAATAATCAGTACTGGGTACAGTTACTGCACACATCTAGCTATTTCACCCAGCTTTTTTCCCAAATAAGGTCCTTTGTTAAGAAAATAAACATTTTTAATTGCTTTTATTTTTTGAGCCCTCAGCTTGGCAAATTAAAGAAAATACATATTTGTATATAAAAGGCAAAAAACAATATAGAAGTGTATGTTGTGTATGAAGGTAACTACCTGTGTACTTTACTGATATGGAACATGCCAAAAAGCAGAATTGCTCAAACACACCTTCCCCAGTGTCCTTCTCCTCCTTACCACTGATGTTATTTTCTGCTCCTTCCCATGCTCTCCTTCAGGGCACTGTCCGCTGGCAGGGGCCGGCTGTTCCTTTTACAAACACGAGATTCTCTATATGGCCTCTCCTGAAGAAAGTTTGATCATCACTGACAGTTACCCTGCTGCTCTCAAAAATGCCAGGAAGAAGTGCTGAGGGGCAGACAGCTTACAGACACAAAGACATTTCCATAAACGATGGCCATGAACCCTGCCTCTCCGGCAACGAGCTGTGCAACACCTACAGAGCTAACACAGCTTTTGTGTGAGGAAGACAACTTGTGCTTGTTTATCATCAATTTTGCACCTTGTTTAATTCTGTTAGAAATTAGATTTACTTTGTGACTGGTTTTACTCTGCTTGGGTTTTAGTTTTTGTGGGGGGTTTTTTGGTTTTTGTTTTGTTTGCTTAAAAACAAAACCAAAAATGTGTTTCAGAAGAGTTCTCCTATTAAAACTCCATGTTTTCCAGCAGAAATTTTCCTGTTATTCAGACAGCAGCTAGTCAGATATTTGCAANAAGAAGAATCACCAAGAGGCTTCTCTGAAAAGTCTTCAAAACATGGATTCTCCATGAGGAGCCACTCAATAGGGAACAGCTAGAAACATCTACTTCAGATCTCCTAAAGTACCTCCAATCTGCCCTACCCTATTGAAAACTGCATTTCGACCGATTTCAAATGGAAAGGTAACGCACAGCAATCTTCAAGAAGGCAAACCACACATATCCTTCAGTCTCAGAGCAACAGCATGGTGATGTAGATATGGAAGAGAAAAGTGGAATAGAAGATTACTTTTCCCAGGCTAGTCAAACTACTAGACATACATAGCAATAGAAAGGAACCCTATCTAAACCATAATCCCGTAATGTGCGTCCTGCAGGTGAACTGCCATTCAAACATGGATCTACCTTGACTTCTTCAGGATTCTTTGGAACAAGGTCAAAGTCAGTCACCTTACAGATCCTATGTCTAACTTTTTAAGACCATACGTATAAGATCAATTATTGATTGTTAAAAATATAGCTAAATTAATAAAGTGAGCCATATATTTGTCCCGACAACACAAATAAAAGCTTGTTGAACCAGTATCTAGGAACATGTTGGGGACACTGTCTCATACACTAAGATTACTTGTTCACTGTTCTTTATTTTCCATAGTTACCAATATTTTACCCACTAACAGATAAATGTAAGCATTTGTTTGAAATGAATATTATTTCAATTTTACACAACTTAAAGTAGTACAGGATTAAAACTATTTTCACTAACCTCCAAGAAAAGCAGTTCCTGGCTTTTGGGTATTTAATGAATTAAGTCTTGGTTTTGTTGTTAAACATGATTTTTAGCCACATTGAAAATTGTTTCTTGGTAATAATAGGTTTTCAATAAAATGCTTCTTTTTTTTCCTCTCATCAACTGCTATTTTGTTTCTCTTTTTGTCTCCAGCTGCTCATGTTATTACTTGCTTAATTTTTTTCTTTCCTCTTTCGATCTTCCCTCCCTCCAGGTGTTTTGATGCTAGTTTTCAGCTATTCTATTTTGTGGTAGATTTCTCAAGCAGGGTTTGTTTCCATCACATTGGTAGGTTTAGTGTATTTACTTGCTATTTTAAATTAAAATAATCTTATCAGATCATTGTCATTCCTGTTAGAGTGATTGGGGTTTTTTTACATAAATATACACGACAATGTGTGGCTGAACACAGCTTCATTTTACAGTATAACTTCAGCTTTCTATTTATTGGTTACAATCTCAAGAAAACATAGCATCAGCTCAAAATATAAACACTATTTCATGATGTAGCAGTAGGAAAATCCCTTCCAGAGCCAATCCTTTAGCTTTGGTCTAAGCCTACTTGTGTAACCTCCCTGCAGCTTGGCACTCCAGGCACCCATAAGGTCCAGCTCTGCAGCACAGAAATTTAAAGTTTAAAACCAGTTAAAAGGCTTAATTTATCAATTCCACCACAATAAAAACATATTTTAGATAACTAACTAAAAATTTAGGAATAATTGTAGTAAATAAAATCTCAAAGTAGAAACATAACTGAGATTTCAGTTTCCTCTAATTCTGTTATTTTTCTTGGCATTACTAAGAAAGGTGATGGGCTTCCACCAACATAAAGGTCTATCACCATTGGCCTGATTATTTCTCCATGAGGTTTTCCAGCTTTTTTTTTTTTTTAATTGAGGAGGTTATCTTGCAACACAAATGTGAGTGTACAGCAAATTTAGTCCCAAATCCTCAGGAATAGCAACTCAAAAGCTGTGTTAATTTTCAGAGGTGCTACAGATGCACATAGTCTGACTTGTTTGGAGTTCCAGGAGTGTAACTTGCCCAAAAATCTGGGCTACAAGAGCCTGAGATACAGGGGCTTTGTTAGCTCTTGATATTCTCTTGGAAGANAAAATCCCTTCCAGAGCCAATCCTTTAGCTTTGGTCTAAGCCTACTTGTGTAACCTCCCTGCAGCTTGGCACTCCAGGCACCCATAAGGTCCAGCTCTGCAGAACTTCTGTCACTTGGACAGTTTCACAAGCGAAGTTGGTCATCAACTACACTGAAAAAACTTGCCCACCAAACTGCAATTGCTCTTCGAATTATGTAACTATTTCTCATGCCAAATGTACTCTCACATTGTTTTGAGATGCTTTTATACTTGTTAGAAAGCAAGAAAAATAAGTAGATGTATAAACCCTAACTGTGGCACAGAAATTTAAAGTTTAAAACCAGTTAAAAGGCTTAATTTATCAATTCCACCACAATAAAAACATATTTTAGATAACTAACTAAAAATTTAGGAATAATTGTAGTAAATAAAATCTCAAAGTAGAAACATAACTGAGATTTCAGTTTCCTCTAATTCTGTTATTTTTCTTGGCATTACTAAGAAAGGTGATGGGCTTCCACCAACATAAAGGTCTATCACCATTGGCCTGATTATTTCTCCATGAGGTTTTCCAGCTTTTTTTTTTTTTTTTAATTGAGGAGGTTATCTTGCAACACAAATGTGAGTGTACAGCAAATTTAGTCCCAAATCCTCAGGAATAGCAACTCAAAAAAATAGTAGTCTCAGTACACTGCTTTACATTGACAAAGGACCCAATAGACCCCTATGCAGTCAGACCACACATATCTTTAAAACTAGATTAAATGCTATATTCCACCACACCCATTTTACCCATCATTTCTTAATGGAGGAGGGGATTCACATAGAAATACACAGCAATAGAAACAGTAGGAAAAAAGTTGCCTAACAAGCCCAGTTTCAGGAGAGGAATCTCCTCGAGGTCTGCCACAGGGGTTCATGGTGCATGGTGATGGGGAAAAAAATGGGTTCAAGCCTGCAATTGTTCTACCGGGGATTCAGATGAAAACAGGATGTAACTGGTTGGTTGGTTGTTTTTTTCTCTCCTCTACAAGCATTTACAGGATATGGGGTATCCTTGACCAAAGAAGAGAACATGTAATAACAACATATTTATGAAACTCAAGTGGTTCAATTATTTTCATCCCAGTAGCTTTATGAGAGTTGAAAAAGTATGAAACTCCATGAAATTATATAACTCATAGGAATTATTACAATGCTTGGGCATTACTACTAATTCCACCCTATTAGATGATACTATATCTTTTCATTATGGAGATTAAATACAGCAGAAACTATATAATGGCAGAACTTCTGTAGATCAAATTGAGTCTACCATAAGAAAAATGATCACTGATCCCAAGACGTTATGGAATAGTAAACTTAAATTGTGTCGCTTTTCAAGTTTACGTGACTATGATTATTTAATTTTCCTTTGTGCGTGCTCAAGTATAGCTGTTATGTGACTACACATGAGAGAACCTGAAATTAATTTGTCTGTATAAGATCAGTGACTGTACAAATTCTTATGAAAACTAACATGCCATGACAATAGTAATTTTGATAAAATTACAGCAAGAACTGCAATTCTCTGCCATCTGGCTGTCTCATCATAACTACTTTGATGTGCTTTTTATTACTTATTTACTTACTTCAACTACTTTATCAGGTGTTTCAGAGCTTAGAAATGTTAACTGCAGAACAATATTAAAGAAACAGCATCTCCAAGGCTTGACATTAATTCCTTACAAAAGTTTAATATAATCTGCAATCATTTTTTAATTAAAGTCCTAAAATAATAGATCTACTCCATAAAAAGCAGGCATACTTCCTATTTTAAAATGCAAATGTGTATCAATTTTCAGAGTATTCTGATTAGCTTCTTCAAAAGTCTGAATGAACTGCCATTCCCCTTTCATCTTCTTATACAAAACCTTTCAATTAAGTTTGGAATTGAATTACTTATTTACTTAATATATGGACACAATTAACAGGCTAGCAGAGAAGTATATCTAAGTCTACTTTTATAAATAAGGAACCCATTTACTCGAGGTCAGGGTATCAGTACTGTGCATTTCTAATTCAATCATATTTATTCTAAGGCAAATCATCTCTTCAGTGACTTCTTATGAATACTAACTAGCCACCATAATTTATTTTCTTTATAAGGGGTGGAGAAGGTCAAATACTGCCTTTATCTTACCACTGCAAATTTGTTTGCCCGATAAGGGTCCTCATCTGAAAATACAGAAAACTTTTATAATTCTATCTTGCAATGTTTCAGATTCAAATTGAGATAAAACCCAGCATGTCCAAAGCTCAAAGAATCATCCATCTTTTCCAGGAGACACGAATATTTTCCATATCTATTAGAGAATTATTAGATCATAGTACACAATATGGTTCACACAAGTACCACACTAAATATCACATAGTTTATGATAAATGTGATAATTTAGCACATGTGGATTTTATAGAAGTTTTAAACTCCTGAAGCCTAAGGCAAAAAAAAAATTACAGAAGGTAAACATACAAGTACCAACCTAGCAACAATCCACTTCTGGTTATCCTTTTTGTGCTATTTTTTTCATTTACTTTTTAATACGTTAGAAGTACTTTGATACTACCCGAAAATAGTCAGTTAATTATAAAGAACATATTTGGTGAGATAAAAAGATTCAGTGCAGTCCACTCCAAGTGAAGACTTGTATCATGAAACCTGCCTTCAGACCTGGCCCTGCTGACATTCCTGTCACTGCTAACAGTTCAGTGGGAAGGTTGTGAGGGGTCAAATCCTGGTCCCACAGAAGTCAAAGGCCAACTAACCCACATTGACCTTGGCCCGGTTACGGTTTTGCCCATGACCCCGTAAAGCCCACTTCCACTTTGAAGTGGGGGTCACATCCTCACCTGGTGTAAATTGCCAGCTCACTGAATCAGTTGAGCTCAGGGAAACTAAGAATTAGTACCAGGTTAGAGTCCAAATCTGTGTCTCTAGATCAGGGCTAAGACCTGTAGTGGTGGAAACACCACTAATGATGCTGCACTGGTATTGTGAAGCTGGAAACCTACAAGGCAACAACGTCACCTTCCATGAGTTTTAAATTCTCAGAGAATTAAATTTTAAAAACCCAACCCAACAGATAATGCTGCCACCAGAAACTGCTTGCAGATGGCATAAAATAGCTTAACTACAATTCACTGGGAGCTAATTTCAGTCATTGCTAATACATGCTGGGTAGAAAATTAGTGTCAAACAACAAAGTGGCATGATTTTTTAAAAGCATTTGGATTCAAGTTTCAAATACTCTCAATTAACCAGTATTCAAGTTTCCAGATTCAAATATCTCCTATAGAATTACACTGCTAAGTATTCTTTTAGTTTTGAGAAAAAACATTTAAGATGTTGAACTTTATTGTTAGATTACAATAATTGAAGCAGTGAAACCTATTACTATATACTACAGCCATGTATTTATGCAATGACTAGACAGATATGGCATTTTGCTAGATATTTGCTTATGAGTCATTTTTCTCTGCCGAACCCCGGACTCTTTCTGCATAAAAGTTCTCCCTGTGTCCTGTATTCAAATCAGACGTAGCTTGATTAGTAGAGACCTACTTGAATCAGCCACACTACTGAAACCTTGGAGGCAGAACATGAAATTCAGATTTGTTTCCCTGAGTCCTTTTATTTATTTTTGTAAAAAGCTTTTTTACTTTTTAATCTGAAGGCATACAAATTGTCAAGTGCACCATAAACAAGTGTATCAGAAAATCTGAAGATTTATTTTGTAGAAAAAAAAAAAAAAGAACTACTGTAAAAATACTTGTAAAAAACACCAGGCCCCCTGCTTTGGTAACACCACATATGAAGATTTAAGTAACATTAATGGGTTGTGGGCTTTTTTTTTTTTTCCAAACTTCATAGATTAATGCCAAATTGAAACAGGTAACAGACAGGCACTCTGTGCATCTAAGATGTTAAAGTTTGCATCTATATAAAGACTGCGGTATGTAGATTCTACAGGGCTTCTGACAAATCAAGACGTAATTTTTTTTATCAAGTGAAAAGTTGTTTGTAAAAATAATGGATTTAATTCTAAAAAAACCCCATAGGTACTAGAAATAGCCAAGCAAAGGGTTGCATAAAATTGGAAACAGGTACTTAACACTAAAAAACCCACACAAATTTAGGTTTTTTTAAATTGTAAATTTAAAGAGAGCTTTCCGATTTGTTCTGCATTTACACAGTCCAAAACGTGACCTGTGTTTATTACCAGCCAGAACATACAAGGTTGCATTTAGTATTTTCCTGTACATCTGAGGCCAATTAAAGCTAAAGCAATGAACACCAATTTAATCTGTAACCGAGACCTTTTACATTCATCTTTAACATCAGCATTGTTGTTCTGTAGTAAAACTCAGAACATTCTCAACTCTATGGGCCTTTTTCTTTTCCTCCAAGCAAACTGCAAAAGGGTAAATACTCATCACTTAGGAAGCCAAAAGTGCACAATTCTAAACAAAATAAATTATTTGTAGAGTTTGTTATGAAAATAACAATTATGTGACAAAACCTCCAAACAATTACGCTGGGACAAAACTGACTTGGGAGATAATGGATAGAGCCAGCAGGGATTAAAATGTGCAGGATTTCCTGGCCATTTACTCACTGGAAGATTTGAAAATCAGTTTATTCATGGGAAAAAAAATAACCTACTACCATCAGTCCTTGATCATAAAACACACAGAACTTTAAACTCTCGGCACAATATTGAAAGGACATAAATGTGTATCTAATCAGCTTTGCCCTTCATAGCAGGTATCACTTTGGCAATCAGGAGCACACTGGGGATAGCAAAAATAATGGGAAGACAATATTCTGAGTGGGGAAAAAAGCCTACACACTTCGCAAAATACATAGAAAGACTGTAACCACAGGTGGCTATTTTTGCTGACCTAAAACAATTCCCTCAAATGGTGGCTGCAATGAAGCCAGAACATGAAGGGCATCTTTTCTTTTTAACTCATGAATTCTTCTGGAATCCTGAGGTCTGTTTAAACCTCACTGTCCCCAGTAAAGCTCCAAGATGCAAAGGAAAGCTCACACTGACAATTGACAAAGAGGGTGCATTAAATGACGACCTCTTCCTACTGAAATCCCAGAGAAGCTCTGTTTTTCTTTACATGCCTGTATCAGGAATTTTATTCGCTTCCACTTAAGAGAAACCTGACAATATGAAGCACCCTTACTGAACAGGATGGTAATTTCCATAAAATGCACAGTCCAACTGGTAAAGACAAAATCATCTAAATTCTTCAATTTTTACCTCAATTTGAAATAAAATCATGTGAAATACAGTCATTGTGGGCTTCTTATTATAAGAAACGTTTTACAGGTGCTAACACCAATAAGTAACGTATATGAACAATTTTTTTCTGGCAATTCTGAACTGCTTGTCTTTCATAGGATTTCTTATGGCTATTTACATTTTCACTCGGTGAAAATCAATTACCTTCCTGCAATAAGCCTCATTTGCTACCTTTGAGTATAATAGAAACACCATTAGGATGATGACATTACCCAAAAGAAGGGCACCACACAGTTGGTAGACATAAATTAAGGACCCTTTCACATATGCATTAGAAATACTGCTGTGCCTGAAATATGCATAAAATCTGTATCTATTAGAGCTATTAGTGTGTGCTGGTGAGGATTTTGAAGAAGGAGGGGGAGATTGGGATCTACTACTTTGACAAAATTATGTATTTCCTTTTTTTTTTTTTTTCCCCCCAGTATGTGCCACTGATGCAATAAGCAGAGGCCCCCAGCTGAGCTGCATTTGGAAATGCCACTGAGCATGGTATACGCGCTTCACTTCCCTTTGCTGAAGCAAGACACTGTCAGGAATAGAGTGCATGTGTGCCGCCAAGCCCGCTCCTCCTTCCTCACCCTGACCTCCGCCGCTCTGCGGATGTACGCCTGGGTGAAGGCACCACTCATGTGGAAAACAGCTCCTGCAGATCAATTCATAGGATTTAGGGACATTTAACTTCCATCAAGACCGCATCATCTTATTGATATTTGAAGACTAACTTATTACTGCACGTTAATGGGACTAACATCAAGGGCTGTGTGTTTGCTTAGGGGGGAAGAAACTAATTTAGAGATTCCTCCCTTGGAGCCTGTTAAGCAGGGGAAGCTACTTGTGAACGCGGTTATTTTTACCTGTGTTCTTATGAGCTTAAGCAAAACAGAATTATAACACAGTATGATGATGTATTATATAGTAAAAGTGTAAAATGCAATTCTCTCCTTCCTACTTCCCTGTTCACTTGACATATCAAGGAGCCCACAATGAACAAGGAAAATATAGGGACACACTCTTACAAAAGGATTACTGGTTGTATTTTCATGTGTTAGTTAACAGAAAAGCTCTAGTTACCTTCTCTCATGGACACATTAAAAACTATTTTAGTTCCACCAGTACTCAAGGAAAAGGCAGGTTTTAAGCTTGCTCTTAGAAATCAAAAGTTAGGATCGTTTCAGTCCTACAGCAGACATCCTGACAGCACTGTCAACATAGGGGTGAACCTATCAAACATTCAACATACAAGTATAAAAACATGCTTAATTAGCAAAGACAAATGTTTAATATGCAGAAGGGTGACCCAACACTCCTGACATCCCATAATGAGAAGCCATATTAGCAATACAAAAGTAGTAACATGGGGGAGCTCTGGCTTAAAAATTAGTCAAGTGAAGGCGCATGGACAGAGGCAAAGGAGGGAGAGAAGAACCAGATCTAGGCACTGCTTTCCACAGCAGGAGTTCCCTGTCCTTTGAGGCTCCTTCTGCTCTGCAGGCAGTTCTGAGAAATCAGAGTTATAGTCTTACACAGATTGCTTGATATTGAACAAGGAGGCATCATTAAGGAAAGCAAATGTGTGCATCTGGAAAGACTCCCTAAAAATCAAACGTTAATGCCATTCAGCTAACCAGATGCATAAAGGTTTTACCATACTTGAAAAAAGAATTCAAGAATCTTGCCAGAAAAAGCCCATAGATCAGTAGTAGGATTAATAAAATCTTTTAAATCCAAGATTACCTTGCTCATAGTAAAAAAATAATTTTCCTAGAATCCGACATATTTATACAAATACCTTTATGAAGTTGCTATTAAACCCTGAACTATCGTTATAATCTAAATATTCAACTATACTGAAACAAAACAAACATGGAGTATTTCCTAGGTAATTTTCCTTCTGATCTATTTCATTTTTCCATTATGCACAAAAATAACATCTGTATATGTTGTTACACAGTATTTCCTACTAAGCTTAAAAACAATAAGGTACTACTGAATTTCTAAGGAAAACGGAGTAAGGAACTAACATTTTCTATGTTTTTCCTTAGAAAAAAAAAAGACGATGCACTTAAAATAGTCTTACTGTGTTATATATTTCACATTAAAAATGATGATTTGTAGAGGAATGCTCAAATCTCTTCAGGCATTTACATTCCTGCAATGTACATTAGAAAACACGCAGAATAGACGTGGCTTCAGATTAATCATTTAGACACTATACATTTCATAAGGATAAAGGTCATAACAGTTGAGCAAACCGTTTCCATCAACATTTTAAATAAGAAGATATGATACATAGAATTTTCATTTAAACTAACTGGACAGAGTCTGTGCAAGATTTTTTGCCATTTCAGGAAATTATCTGTCTGAATGAAGAAAACACTACAGTGGAAAAGAAAGCATTAGTTCTTTAAACATAAAGCAAACAAAAAATATTAAGATATAGATTTTTTTCTTTGTCTCAAAAGTAATTTTTTCGAACTTTTATTTTAAGTATGCATACAAGTCCTGCAGCTACTCAAACCTTAAACTTAGGTTTTTTTGAACATATTTGGAATTTATTTTTAACATATATAGGCTTCTTCAAAAAGCACATTTAAGCAAAACATGAAAGGAATATCTTCTGATAAATAAATTTAAGAAATTAATAAGAATTTGGAATGACAATAAATTTCACTGTTTATTGCAAATATATGTATCTAGTTGCAAAACTACAGAGAACACTAAATATATTGCTTTTCTTCCTCAGATAATTACATTGTTCTGAACTTTACTATATAAGTGTATGTGAAGAGAAATTATCTTTTCCTGTTACTGTGTTATTTTGCATCTAATTGTTAGCAACACAAATTATTTGATAAATGTCTTCATTAATTGACTGGTGGATCTCATTTTTGAAGCTACCTAATCTAGCAAGGAATCTATTTTTTCTTGGGAAAATTTGTCTCTACATTGAAGCCAGGACCCTTGTGAAATGGAAGCCTTCCTTTCCCTGCTCCTTTCATCCCACCCTCCCATCCCCCAAAGTGATGGGGTTAGAGGAAAAATGAATAAGAATTTCTTCAGATTATGAAATAAGCATTCTAAGAAAAAGCTTGTTCTACTACAAGTATATAACAAAGTTCAAAGTAAGCACATTTGGTACCAAAATCAGAGAAGGGAATGCCCCAGGAATTATTTATAATGAGAAGACAGATCTTGTTACATTAACCCTAACTGAAAGCTATAGGGAGTGTTTAAGCATCTGGTATTACCTTGCTCTACTGTTCCTTCGTGCTCAAAGGGAAACATAAAAAAGTAGAATGGAAATTAAAAAGGGACCCATCCTTCTCCACCTTATTGCCACTTTGCAATTTCAGTCAAGAATTATGTCCAATCCCTTGAATTCAGCCAAGCTGTACAACAGAACAAAGGTAAAGTGGCAGAGCGGTCTTGATGTTCCAGTAACGTTGGGAGCCCCCAAGAATCAAATTCACTAGCTTTACAACTGTTTTGTGGTACCAGAGCAGGCTAGAGCAGAAAGAAAAAGACCAAGGTCTTGGGGTTGAATTTCATTAGGATAACACTAAATTCTTGTGAGGTTCATGTGCTGATGTAAACTATCATCTACAATCTATGAAAAACAAGTATTTTAGAAAACAAGACCACACAATTAAGTTAGAGTCCTAAGGCTGAATCTGAATTCCAGCCTTCAGCTCCTTTGTTTTATGCAACCAATTTTAACCTCACTCATTTATAATAAGGCAAATCCCTCCCAATCCGTTGAAAGGCATCAAAGATAAGTTTAGTCTAGATGCTTTGATTACTTCAGTATTGCTTAGCTTACATATCTTGTAATTTTTCTTGCACTTTAGATGCAGTGGAGTATTTAGATTCTAGGAAATTGTCCTGCTAGTCCTGTAAATCTGCTACTGCTCATCTGACTGAAGTATTTCCAAAACAGTAAGCACTGGAGCAGTCTGAGAGGCTGCAAATAGAAAAGAATTCTTACAGCAATAGCTCATACCACCCCTCTGCATACCACAGCCACCACAGTTTAACTCGACAATGTGGAGATACTTTTTCTGCAGTGTTTACCAAGTTTTATCATCCTTAGACCAAATCCTCATATGTAAAGGGGAAAAGAAAACCAAAACCAAATTTTTATTCTTCACTGAGGCTTATACTTCTGTAGAATATTACCTTACTGTGTTCTCTACAGCTTTTGTAATTCTTTAAATCCAGTTGCCTGCTGAAGAACAAGGCATTGTGATAACAGAAGGCCCCATGGAGATTTCATCTGAACAGCAGATCGGGTCAGGACAGCACATCACATTTTCAGCATTATTAGAAAAGCAGCATTGAACAAAAATGAAAATATCCCTATGCCCCTGTTAAATCCACAAAGAATCAGCATCTTGAACAAACAAGTGGTTCTGGGGTTCTTGCCATCTGAAGAAAGATATATAGAAAAAAAACAGAAAAAAGTGTAAAGAGGCACAACAAGTACCAAAGGTGTGTAGTGGTTTCTAAGCAAAGACCAGAGTAGAATAGGATTCCTCAGTTCAGAAAGAGAAGGCAGAGAGTATGATGGAAGTCTAGTAGATGAGTATGGAGAAGGGATGAAGGGATGACTGCCCAGCTGCTCACCATCTGTGTCAGTGTAAGAAGAGGAGGTCAGCACATGAAGCAAGCCATTGTGGGTTTCAGAACAGAGAAAGGAACACTTCTTAACAAATGCCTAATTATATGTCAAGGTATTCTACAGGTTAATGTTGTAGCTACTAAAGGATTATAGTTTTTGAACAACTTCATGGAGTAAAACTTTTCATTTTTTTTAAAAATCCACACTACCTTCATTATGCTGATAAAACCCTGTAATGGTTTCTCTCAACAATATGAAGCAGATTAAAAGATATGCTCTAACACATACTACCATAATGTACTGGGGATTCATTATGTATAACAAGTTATAAACTTAAGGGTTTTTTAAAATCTTTCTAATGGACTGTAACAATCAGAGTTGTCACCATGAAGAAACACCACCACCCCCACAAAAAAAGCCAAATACATTATCTTCATCTGCCTCAAAACATATGCATATACCATAGTTCAGGAGACTGTCATGGTATGGTTATGTCACATTCAGGGTACTTATAGGGTGATGGTACTTGTTCCTGGGTCAGCGAACAAGCCAAAGCTGCCTAAAGTCAGGCTCAAGCTTCAAGAGAAAAGAAAGAGGGTTTTGCTTTTTTTTAGGAGATGAAAATGTACAGAAATGGTTAGTTTTTACTAGTTCCACAGCTTTTCATCTTTGCATGCTCTCTGCTTTCTGTTGCAGCATAGCTGTGCCAGTGATGTTCTTGCCTTCAGGCCAGCGGGTCAGGGGTTGAAGGACAACATGAAAACTTAGGCTCTGATTCAGCAATGACATGGAGGCACAGTGCTTGTAGGGAAAGAGCAACCACACTGTCAAAGGTGTCTTCTTTGGATGAAACACTGAGCAGAGGTCCCTACTGGCAAAGTCAAATAAAGAAAAAGGAAATAAAAGCTCCACTGAAAAATGTGTTTTAAAAATTACTTCCATAGGATTCAGAAAGAAATCTAAAGTTCTGATACAGTTGGTTATTTAACTAATAAAAATTTGTTTTACATCAATAAAGATTTATTAAGGCCTGTCAAAAGAAAAAAATATTTGTTTTCAGCTTCATGTATTACTATCAATTCATATTAGAATATAAAACCTAAAGATTATTTAAAGTCATGTGGTTTTGTTTGCTACAAATCAAGGTTTTTAACTGAGTAATAAGTAACTTATTTGCCCTTTTGAAACCAAATTAGAAGAGACTTCTAGTTGTCACATTTTAAAGTATTTAACTTACTCTCTTCATGTTGCCAGTGGGTTATTAGTGAACAAATGTTTCGGTTTGTAAGAAAATTCAAGTGTGGTGAAAGATATCTAAAAATGATTTAATTCAGTGACCACCAAATTAAGAACAAAATTTATCTGAAAGCAAACAACCAGCATTATTTTGAAGTCCATAATATTAAACTGAAATAAAAAACAGATGTGTGAAATACATTAAGTAGAAAATATACCAGTAATCATTCCTGCTGATATATTTTTGAAAAGATATGCAGCAGGCAGAAGCAGCAGCAACAAACAAGAATTCGGGGGGAACTTCAATGGTTAGAGGTAGAAGAAAAAAGTTAACAGGAGAAGAGAACAGAAATCAATCTGCTCAACAGAAACAACGAGACATCGGCCACTTCCAAGGGACAAGTCTTCTATAATATGAACCTGTAATTTCTACGTTTTCCTGAAAAGTTTACAGTCATCTTCAAGTGCCATCATGATATTTTGAAAATGCTGTACTGGTTGTCTTTAATGAGACATGTTTCAGCTTTTTCAAGTGGAAAATATTTCAAAGACATTAAACGGAAGTTGAGCCATGTGAAAGGTGCACTTCCCCATATATCCCAGAACACACTGAATTTTGTTCTACATAGTACAGACAAAATTTTAGAGTTCTGAAAAATAAAACTATCTAAAAAAATATCCACTGACTTTATAATTTCTGAGTGTTGTCATGTGAAAAAGCTCTGAGTGATACCATGACTCAATATATGGTCACTATCAGACAAGTGCTACTTAGACCTCTCTATCTGCTGTACCAAGAACACTGACCCTGGTGATCTTTAAGACCAAGTCTACGCTACAAAGTTCTGCCAGCACAGCCAAACACTCAGAAATATGATTCTATGAATAAATGCCAGTTGCCTCTCAAATAGGCTTACAGTATAAAAAAGCATAAAGAAAGGCATCCGAGTCTGATTGCAGAAAAAGAAATGGCTACACTATTTCAGAAAACAAACATTTTCCTGGTAAACAGTGCTGTAATGAAGTGTAACATTCCCCTAAAACTGAGGTGAGTCAAATAAATACGAGAAGTTTAACAAGATGCATTCCTCATTTAAATAGGCCACCAAAGTTACCATGGGTGACTTAACTAAACTTCACCACTCAATCAAGTGGGATAAAATCCCTATAAGAATATGGAAAAGGTGCAAATCTATGTAGTACAAAGGGAGTCATGGGAGTAAATTGAGCAGACAATATCTTTTGGCTGAATGTCAGAAAAAATATTCCAGAGAGAATGACCATTATACTGTAGAAAAGACACCCCCAAGGGAAGTGGCAGAAGTCTCATTCCTTCAGACTTTTAAAGATGAATTAGGTAACGCACAAGAAGAAAGATACTGGTGGAAACAACCCCATCCCTGTTAGATTTTTAGCATGACCTATTACATCTTTCTCATCTCTGATTTCTGTCATTTTACAAATATGAATGGAAGTGAATAGACCATGCATAGCAAGGACAGAAATCTTAGCCTGTCATTGGTTTTCCTCCCTGATAGCCTCCTTGTTTCTTGCCATTCACAACCGTTTCCATCATCTACAGATGGCTAGAAGAGCAGGGGGCAACGCACAATTACAAATTAATCTCTATTATTGTTGCAGAAGCCTGGAGTTGCGCTCCAACAACACATAGAACTAATTTTCTTGTCTTTTCTTGGGAGATGGAAGATTGGTTGCACATTTGTCAGTTTTGTCTTCATCAGTGGGTTGTATGCTCAGTGTAATGAAATAAGCGAGTAAAAAAACCACATTTATTAACTTTAATATCCTAAGACTTTTCACTGACACGAGGATTAGTGGCATGAAGCTTTTTCAAAATTCTCTTATCACATACTGTATTACAAATCTATCAGATTGTCTCTATTTCAGAGTCACTGACACATTATCTAATCTTGTCTCATGATTTTCTCATGCTACCAAACAAAAAACAAATCCCACACCACCCCATGTGTTGAATTTGAAAGCTGATCCCAAAAGAAATTCAGCCCAATTCCTCTGATACAACAGTTTCATCATGACTTCCAGATATACTTACTTCTAGCAAGAAAAAAGTATTATGTAACTCTTATTCAACCTAATATCTCTGTCCTGTAATTTAGGATAAATTCTCACCTTTCACTTTCATTAAACTGCATTTGGATTAGGAGATAAGATTACTTCAAAACACAAGCTAAGAAGAAATATTTCCCTTTCCCTCTTCACTTGTGTGTCACTTTACCCAGAAGTACTTATCTTGAAAAAAAACACAAACGAGCCACAAAACATCCCTACAAACAAAAATCTTCCTTACTACTTGTAACATAAACCCCTCAGGAGAGGGGTTGTGCATTGGTTTTAAGATTCATTGCTGTTTATTTAGTTCTTTTGTATCATGTACATCCCATCTTTCATAATTACACCTCTCCAGTATTTTCTTTGCCCTCTCTATTTCTTTGGAGGAGCTTGTTGTGGTTTGTTTGGTTTGGTTTTTTGAAAAGCAGAATTCCTTTACAACTAAACAACTTGGTATCACTGTTAGTGGTTAATGAAGTGTCTCAAATCCAAGAAGAGGATGAGGAAAGAAAACCAAAATCATAGGATCACAGAATGGTTTGGGTTGGAAAGGACCTTAAAGATCATCAAGTTCCAACCCCCCTGCCATGACACCTGGCTGGCATGGCTAAGAGAGACTAACTCATAGAAAACCAAACAAGACACATTGGTTTTGAGCTCATTTCTATTCCACAGTCACCAACAGAAAAACATCAGTTTTTGACAGATCAGTAAGGATTACAAGAGTGGCTCAAATTATACTTGACACACATTGGCTGTCCAGGAAACCCTTTGTCTCCTGTTCCAATATGTTAAGCAATAAAAAAGCAGCAACCTTTACTAACCATAGTTATGTTGCCAGTGACTCAGTTCTTGCTGTGGTCTTGCTCATTCAAGTTCATTAATTCATTCAGTTTGGTTTTATTATCAGTTGATAATAAGCACTTGATAAACACATGAACCTGGATGAATATAGGTGTATGCTTTCAAGCATAATCTACCTATAAAAGCTGACTTTTTAAAATAATTGGTTTGCCTATTTTTAGCTAATTTGAAAGAAAAGTAGAGGATTTCATATGATTTATGCAAAACTATTAACTAGCAATTATAAACACGATTGTGCCCTGTACAAAAACTGTGATGAAAAAAATTTTGAAGATTGAAAAATTGGATTGTTACTTAGCTAAAAGTATATTTTAGTTTACACTTATGCAGTTATCTATGGATAAACTGGATCTTGTGAAAATATGAACTGCCTAGCAAGACAGTTTCATTTTGTTAAGTATTATAAGTTTTGTACAATTTCAGTCTCCAAATTTTTATAGCACTTCAGATTCTACCTTCTTCATAATTTTCTTTGAAATACAGGAAAAAGGTAAAGATAGTATTTTATATGAAAATGTGCATATATACGTAGAAATTCATCAATCCTTCCTGAAAAAATAACTGCACTCTTAATTGAAAACTCATTTTCTTCAAATCCTTTGAGACTGACTGATAAAGACTAAAATATTTTCTTCCACTAACATCAGCTTAAATAGTTCACAGGCTCTGTCAAAAGAAATTGTTGCACTTGGTAATTTAAGATCGATTACCACTTCTCAAACACTAATATTTTATAACAGGTGGTTAATTATAAGCATTTTGTTAAGACAGTGATTGCAAGCAACAAGTTAGATGAGCAAGTGTCCAGCTAGCCAGCAAATAAGTTACATTAATTTTCCTCTCAAGTTCATTATCAATTGTTGTGGTTTAGCTCCAGCCAGTACAACTGCAACAGCCTCTCGCTCACCCCTGCACACAGTGGGATGGGGAGGAGAATGGGAAGAACAAAAGTGATAAAACTCATGGGTCGAGACAAAGACAGCATACTAAGCACAGGAAGAAATACTACCACTATTAATAGTAGTATTACTACCACTAATGATAATAGTAATAGAAGAATATACAAAACAAGCGATGCCCAACGCAATCGCTCACCAGCCACTAACTCACACCCTGCCCATCCTGAGCAGCAGTCACCAGGCTCCTGGGCAACTCCCCCCAGTTTATACACGGAGCATGATGTCTATGGTATGGAATATCCCTTTGGCCAGTTTGGGTCAGCTGTCCTGGCTGTGCTCCCTCCCAGCTTCTTGTGCACCTCCTCACTGGCAGACCATGGGAAGATAAGAAGTTCTTGAGTTAGTGTAAGCACTGCTTAGCAACAACTAAAACAGTGTGTTATTGACATTTTCATACTGAATTCAAAACACAGCACCATATCAGCTAATATTAAGAAAATTAACTCTGTCTTAGTGGCAACGAAAACGAGGACATCTATATAACAGTTTATTGCTCATATTAAGGCATCTTATTAAAATTTTGTTTTTGTGATACACCTGTTGCACTGGCAATCCAAAAGAATATTTAAAGTTCTGAAGAAGGAGGGATACAGCTTCCAAGTGAAACTGTGAAAACATGCATTTACTGTTTGATTCCTTGCTCAAAGTTTTTAACAAAGACATACCACAGCTCTAACAGAACCCCTCAGTCTTAAACTGTAAGAAAAAATAGTGAACATGCTTAAGCCCCACAGGAGTTGTAAATAAACTGTTAGCTCCCAACATCAAGGGTCCCTGTACTTTCTAAAAACAGGCAATGTCCTTCCTCTGGGTCGGTCAGCATTCTTTATACTGTTAATTTCTCCCTGAGGTCAAGTTTAGCAATTCATCAGAAACAGAAAAAACAGAAAAATCTGCAACCAAGCAACTAAGATTGTACTAACCATAAAGAGACCCTTACTGAGACACTGCAAGCTACCTAGCAAACTAATTGTTCTTAATTTCACTTTTAAAAAAGGAAACAAACCACTCATGAAGGATGTTCTGATTTTTAACTGCTGTTCCTTAAACCTTTCTGTGAAGGATCGACATATCCAGAGGACTGATGAAATTGAAACCCTTCTCTCCAATTAAAGACCCCAAATTAATCACACTCTGACAAAGCATTGAATGACCAAAAGTCTCAGGCTAGGATTCTATATATAACAGTAGAGAATTGTGCTGTATTTGCACATTTCCTGTTCACTACAATGTGTCTTTGCATTGCTTAAATACGTAAGGACAGAGGATTGCACTAGTGATACAGCAAAATTGGAGCAGTGAGACCCATTCTGATGTAGGTCCAATGGCTCCATCACCACATAACTAGACAAGAGACTGTCCTGCATCAGAAGAGACATGCAGGCTTTGGTCAGTCTGGAAAAGGAAGCAATTGCTTCCCATAACAAAAAGTAAATGGGGGGTGAGAGGGTGGTGTTTGTTTTGTAATATCATTTAACCATGAAAAGCTGCCTAGCTCCATTGTACACTGGATTATTTAAGGTGTTACTACCAGTAGACTCAATAATTCACTCAAAATAGTTAAGTATGACAAGACATTAAGAGGGAAGGGTACCAACAGACATTGAACACTGCTGCACGTTGTGTAGATAGGACAATGATAGGTGTGCTCACAACAGCTCTTACACAAATACAGAGAATATTTCCATTTATAATAACCAAAAATTCTATTTCAATTTAATTTGTTGTTTTTAATGGCATAAATGCCAAGCAAATCATTAAAAGAAATGTCAGCTCTATCAGTGGCAGCTGCTCTTACTACTGAAAAAGGAGGGGAAGTGTAAGAGCAGGGCAGCCAGCAAAGCCCACAGCGGTCTGCAAAGTCACTAGTGGGAAAACAACAAAGGCCTTTCCATGCAACTAACACAGATGTGCCCATAGCCAAACTGTCAGAAACAGTTAAGATGACAGCTACTCACAGTTCATTATTTCCTTCTCACAGGTCACTGGGTGACAAGCTGGGTCACCATGCTCTGTCGGCTGCTACAGTCTTCCCCCACCCCCCCTCGCCCCCCAGTTCTCATTCCCTTTAAATAAAGGTAAGCTGCTCAAACGGGTAGACTGATGTAAACAAATATCTACAAACGCTTTCTGAAAATGAGAATGTGATGTTTGTTATACCTTCTTTTCCTTCCCTCTGTGCTGCACAGAGAGCAGGGTTTGTATCTGTAGCAGATACAGCTATTAGAATAATATTGTCAAGATGTGATTAAAGCAGATAATGAAAGTTAATTTGTCACCAATTCCAAGCTTTAACCTTTAGAACACTCACATGGCAGATATATCACAGAAAATCACTGCAACTCAGCAAAATGATGTTTTTCTCATGGTGGAGTTCTCACAGACAGAAATCTGAGGAGATACTTAAAATGAACACAGGCTTTTAAAATGCAGAAAATACAGTCTTAAGTGGGGTGTTTTGTGGAATACATATTTTTTAAAAT
>VZTO01006723.1:0-13617 GCA_013400615.1 Syrrhaptes paradoxus
GACAAGGGCTAACCCGCCACACAACCCAAGTCATTCTATGACTCTATGAAATTTCTTCTTGTTTACTGCTCTCTTGCATTATATCAGTTCTTTAATTTGTATGATCACTAGCTTTTTGGTTTACTGCATTAATTTCGAGATTCTTGAGACTTCATTACTTTCTCTAGCACAGTTGCATCATCCTTTTAGATCTTGATTTTGAATTAAATTGAAACCAATGAAGCAACATGGCTGGCTATTATTGAAAATCCTTTCTACATACGAGAGTCACCATTCAGGCTTAAGTAGTGCAAATGTTTTTTTTTAAAAAGGACATAGGAAGTTTTGCCCATTAGATTATTGTCACACTGTGACTACTGACCTAATTGACACTTAGACAAGCACTCAATGGTGGAAAAGTGGTTCAGCCAGTCAGTCACAGCTTAAGCCCTTCCTAAGTAACAGGTATTCCTGTTTAGTACATATAGCTCTTTATCTTCTTCGGAGACTTATTACTCGTCTTCTAACTGATTTTCTCTGTAGTCACCACTGTGTTTCTTAAATTCAAAAAAAAACAAGACCTCAGTTGCTTTTTTGGAAACTTGAGAATGTTATCCAAGTCTGTAAAGATTGGTAAAGTGACTTTTTAAATTTACTTTGTAATTGCTATGTCATTACCTGGACTTCACAAGTAGTGATTAATTTGCACTGACTTTTTTTTTCTCTTCATCTAAACCACTGAAACATGGGAAGATTCAAAAATAAAATAGACACCAGATCCAGAAGAACACAGGTTTTTGCATCCTCCAAAAGCTTTCACTGAAGATGAGACATAACCTAACTATGATACTAAACTATGTTATTTAAAAAGGAAAAAGAAATAAAGAGAGAATAAGCCACAACACCTAAATGCAAATCTTAAACCTTGTGCATGCATAAGTAGTTACCTAGACAACAGAAATACTTGTGTTATTTAAGTTACACTCCCATCAAAGGAATTTTCTGAATCAGATCACCAAGACGTACTAGTATCTCATTTTGGAAACAGACTAACGTGAAAACATCTTTTATGTAAAGTCCCTTAAGTAGCTTTAATCTCAGCCTTTTTTCTTACTGTCAAGGTGCCAAAAAAATTGTGCTGCAGGAGGTTAAAGTAATTTAGAAACATTGAATTATTGAATCTTTTCCAACAGTTTGAAATATTCAGAGAAAACTCCTAGCACTATTATATTAATTATCATCCTGAGTCTGAGTCAATATTTTCTCAAGTTCATCAGTAATGATGATCATCAAACATAAACAGCAGTGCAACTGCCTGAACCACTATTTGGGTCTTAGACTCACTTGTTACCATGCTGGTTTCAGCTGAGAGTGAGTTCACTTTCTTCATAGTAGCTAGCAAGAGGCTGTGTTTCAGATTTGTGCTCAGAAGAAAGCTGATAACAGTGATGTTTATAGTTGTCAGGACAGTCCAAGGTCTTTCAGTTTCTCAGCTGTCCACAGGTGCAGGAGAAGCTGTGAGGGAGCAGTTACAAGCCTAAGATTTGATCTTAGATTCGGGATTGAGACCCACAGTGGCCAATGGTCTATTCCATAACATACACGTCATGCCCAGTATGTAGATGAGGGCCCTCTGGAAGCTCATCCCTTTTTGTTCCGGGTCCCTTTTGGTTCCAGATCCATTTTGCTCCAGGTTGGCTCTGTTGGGGTGGTCCCTCTCATGGGGCCTTCTCCCTCCCTTGGTCAGTTCTCAATCTGGGATGCTCAGGCTGTTATCTCCATTCCAGGAGCGCAGTTTCAGGACTCTCTCTGCTCCAGGATCATCAGCCAGAAACAGACGGAGTCTTGGTCATTGGGTGGTGAGCAGTATCACTGTGTATCTCTCGTCTGTACGTTTGTATATATGATTAGTTTCAAAGTTATTGTAGCATAGTTATTCAATTGTTCTTACCTCAATCCGTGAGTTTGATTTTTTCCCTTTATCCCTTTAATTCTCTCCCCCATCCCCAGGAGCAGGGGGGAGTGAGAGAGTGGTATGTGGGGCTGGCTGCCAGACAAGGCTAACACATCACATTCCCTTATCCTTTACGGTATTGCACCACTCATCCGTGATGCCTCTCTAGAAAGGAACAGCAGAACAGATAAGGTTTTTTAGGAATTTAACCAAGAAAAGTCTTTTTCAAATGAGACAGTGAAAAAAGCTTTCCAGAGGAGTGGAAAGTCCAGTTTGATGTGCAATACTCAACCAATTAATTTGCTTCAGCTTTGTATAATATTTGCTGATTTCATGTGACAAAATCTGAGTTGTGAGGTGTAGAAAGATTCAAAGAGCTGTGTGTCTTGGCTTCACGCCAAGATGAGGTTTGGGTCAGCGTCAGTCCTTCCTCCCTGCCTGTCATTCTCTGGTGGAAGGGAGAAAAGAGATGAGAGTTTCATCCTAGGACACCACAAGATCCACCCTTCTTGGAGTATTTTTAATGTCTCATTGCTGGATAATTGCTACAGTACTAGACTATCATGTTGCAGAGCCAGTATACCCCGAGATGCTGAAAACAGGGAGACTCTCTAATCTTACATAAGGCACTTTTTTTATTTTTTTAAGGCAGTCAGGAACTTATTTGGATATGTAGGTAAACTGAAGTAAGATAAAATAAGGTACTGTCAGTTATGCCTTTTGCTCATACTCCAGCAAAGAGGCTCAAGATAACCCCTGTATATCTGTAAATCTCATCAATCTTTGCTGTAACTAACAGGGGTCAAAAAAAATCTTCCTTTTAGAGTCAAATGACAAAGGCAGTACATTTAAAAGCAGAAGGTCTCAGGTCAGATTGCCTTTAGAGCAAGTCGGGTGCAGCAAACTCAAGCTACAGCAACATTGTAGATAGCAACTTGCATGTATCTGGTCCAGCAGGAAGGAAGGGAAACCATTACTGTCGGTTTCTCAAAGGTATTAAATGCTTCATCCAAAGGTGATACAGAAATGCTAACTGCTCCCCAGCAGCAACAGTTCTTTGCCATCTTTAGTACTAACCAATTATCAAGATAGTAAGTGGTTCAGTGTAAGACAAAAGAAAAAATTCAGGGCACATTTAGCCTACCTCCAAGACTGTGTTCCATTGGATATACTGAAGATTTTGGAAAGAGGCAGTGAAGTTCAAAAGAACTAGTTAATCTGAAACAATTCCTCTGTAATGAGTCCTTCCTATCAAAAAGCTCTTAGAGTTAGTTAGGCAGACAAATGATGAATTACCAGAAACTGGGTGTCTTTTTCCCTTGATTAATTTTATTTTTTTTCTTACCTAAAATTTCAAAATGTCATGAGTTACCAGAAGCTCTCAGCCCAGTAATTTTTTTATCATTGTTTACATCTATATTGTTTAATTAATTCAAACACTATAACAGTTACTTTTTCAGAAAGCTTTTTTGGCAGCCAATTTTACAAAACAAGGGGAAAAAAAAAAGAAAACCTAGATAAGTATAAATTTAAGCAGATGTGAAGCACACAAGCTTTGTTCATTAGCATAATAAAGTCAGCATTAAATGTCAACCACAAATGTTTTTTATCTAATAAAAACAGATTATCCCAGACTAATTAAACAAATTATGTTTAAACATAACTTACATTCTTACAGTTAAGGTCAAATTAACAAATCAGTGGGCTTCTAGAGAAAATGGCATCTTCATTTGTTTGTTACAAAATATTTTGTCATACATTGTGATATTTGCCTGGGTAGTATCTTAAATCATTTCTGATCTTTTTGCTTGTGTTAGTAAAATGTAAGATTTGCAGGTCATCTGTACGATACTGGATTTGAGCAGAGGAGAACACTGACATGTCAGGTCATGTCATGCTGATGAGCAAAAGTAGTAGTAAATAACACGACCTTTAATAGGCTGGTCTAGCTGTGAATGAACTGAGTACACAAATTCTCCCAGCAAACTCACCTAACAGCTGCAAAAAGACTCATGGCAATACAAAATGGCTATTAATAAATATTACAAGCTACCTGGATATTAAATGCAAACTGCTTTGTATTCCAGTGCAAGAAGTCACTTTGCTGTGATAAAGCTCAACTGTTTCCACACCATCTTCATATCCGTTTGACAAATCTAAGACAAAAAAATAACAACACAAATCTTTATGAACATGCATTTTATTTTGATAAAGATCATTTGAGAATGTGAGGCCATGTCACTAAACATTAGATCTGGAGTAGCAAGCAGTGTGCAGAAGTATTCCAGTTTATGGCTTCCAAGCCATAAACTACCAAGACAAGAAGCTATATTACTCCTGTGTCTTATAGAAGGACATAAAAGGCCAAACCTTAGGTTTTGGTGTGTTTGGTTTGGGGTTTTTTATGTATATATACGGTGGGGAAGAAGAAGCTATGATTTTTCCCCCCCAAAAAATGCCATCCTTCACAATGTTAGTTCAAATGGAAAGGCCAAATCATGGTAATAAATACACACAACATTGTATTGGTGGAATATTGACAACAGATCTTGACATTAAATCCACCATCATCCAGTTTACTGTTCACATATAGTAATGCAGTTTCACTTGCAATGGTATTTGAAGCTGCAGCAGTAGTTTGCAAGTGCAAAGGATGCTACCTGTGCCATATTGTATACTGGTGCATACATTCAGAGGGGCAAGTCATTTCACAGGGTTTTGATATCTTCATCTGGAGAAGAGACCTTTTGAAACTTACCTTACCTGGTTTCCTATTTCAAGCCAATTCAGAAGAAAGAGTGTGTACATCACACAGCCGTTCCTAGGGTAGCAATCTCTGTAAATTGTCTCAGCTTAGATACCCATAGCTCAATGTACTCAAAACACATTACAAGTTTTCAAAATCCATTTTGAAAGCACAATTCCACTCGCTCTGCAATGAGGCAATCTGCTTTCGCAAGGATAGTGCAGTGCACAAGTTTTCTTATGTCATGTGTATGCCTAATTTCTATTTCTTGCATTCCCATTTTTGGGTCAATATAATTTATTTACTAAGTTTCATGCTTCTGAGAAGAAAAAATTATTGCAATTATTAAGTATTTTTCTCTTATCTTCTGTATTTTTCTAGCATCTTCTGTAGAGAGTTAAAACTTTATATATATATACACATTAGTGTGTATATGTGTCTAGGAATTAGAAAGAGAAAGGCAGAATATTTTGCAGTCACTGAAATAATGAATAGCATATTTTTGTTTTGCTTAAACCATTTTTCTGAGATCTGTACTAATTGTATCGCAATCCGTTTTTTAAATAATCATTTTAAAAAAAGAAATGTGCTGTCTTTCTGATATACATTGATTCCAAACCTATCACCATTGCATTGCTTGATTTCAGCATGGAAAAGAATTATTACAGATAAAAATTGCTTCAGCTATTCTTGCCTAGAAGAAATCATTTTCTGTGATTGCTCTATTGTAATATTGTTTTTACTTGAAAGAAAAAATATTTGTTTTGTGGGGGTTTACTTTCTTTATAACTTATATACAGGATACTATTCCATATAGAAATTTTGTTAACATACATTCTGTGCTATTTGTCCAGTTTATGGAATGTAGTTAAATTGATGTTCACTCTGAATAACATCAGATTTATTCTTTATGCATGAGAATTTCAGTCACTCCAAGTACTGGCTTCACTTCAGCTTTTACAGAGACCTAGAGTAATTTGGAAACCATCACCTTGTTCATAATCTTATTTTTTTAAGTCTCCCTGTACATCTCCCTGTACTTCAGTTTATTAGAGTTTATTGAAAAATATTATCTCCAGATAACTAAATAAGGATAACTCTTGTATTGGTGGTATATGCTATACATTGTAATATGTCAATATTATCTTTTCATCTAAACTCATCCCAGTGTCAGCATTGCTAGATGGAATTAATAGAGTAGTGAAGTAGCTCTTGTACAAATATTACATGAGACTGTTCCTGGGCTAAAGTCTCAAGAGACTTTACACAACAATTAAGTTCAAAGATCCCATACTTCAAGTTCATTACAACTTTGGAAAAATGTGCCATTGAAGGAATTTTCATAAAATGTTTTGTTTGGACAACAGAGCACTGAAATATCTTGACTTATCTATGTTTTCTATTAGAAATTATTTAAATTTTTATCTTTAAGGCTGAAAATTAAATGAAACTTTAAGTAAATTTTTCCTTTTATTTTCGTTTAAATGAAAATATGAGGGAGAGGGAATCATTTTACATCTTTGAGACTCTTCATTCCTTTTCATAATAAGCATACATAACACAGGTTATTCCTCCATATCTACCTGCCTTCCAACTGCAGTAGAGACAAAAGTAAAAGATATTGACATTTTCTCAATTTCATTTATATTTATTTCTGATATACAAAAAAATACCAGAAATCCCTTGTGAATTACCAGCTACTGTCCCCAGAAACTAGGATACCAAAGCAGATAATTACTAAAATGTGAGTAGTTTTAAAGGTTGCCATTCATATGGCAAAAGAAAAACAGAGAAAGAAATTTGGGGATCTAGTCACCGTCACTTTCATTACTCTCATGTCTTTTTCTCTCCTACTGAAATTAGTGAGTACATTACGACCAAAATTATATAAAGCTCAATGAAAACGGATGTTTGTTATGTGTAATAATCAGAGAAGAGCCTAGAAAAATTGCATGGACCTTTGGGTCCCTGCACATCAGGCCACTAATGAGAGAGGGCAAAGCATCTTCTGAGCTTAATTTCAAACTGTTTCCAACATTACTTTGGTCTTCTTGAGTTTCACCAGAACAAGTTCTTCCTTGTCAGCCACCTGAATCTGCAAGGGAATCTGATGTCCAAATAAAGAAAATGGTCACATCAGGAATGAGTAAGATACCTATTTGAATGGCCTCAGTGTCCTGTTGTCTTCTGTAATGCAGTTCTTCCATTGCATCTTTAGGTTTTTTTAGGTTTCCAAACAAAATTTACCAGTTTCTGCTAAACCGTCTTAGCTAGATAATGCCATGTCATGGCAATCCATACTAGGAACAGAGATAAGCCAATCTGAAGGGTCTTGAAGTAAATAGTTTCTTGAAGAAGCACACTGAACCTCAGAACTTCCATCTGCGTAGGTGGATTTTGCATAATATGTCAGAAAAGGACTGTGAGCTAGTCAAAACGGTAGTGAAGGGGCAGGTAAGATTTGTGTCACCTCAAGCCCCCTTTTGGCTTATTGTTTCAGGGGAAATAAGTTTCATTATATAATTTGATTTTGCAGAAGATCTTGGAAATGTTGCAGCCATTTGTAGAGGTGGAGTTATGATGGTTCCAAAATAATAGCCGATTTATTGACAACTAAAGATAAAATCATGCTTGAGGGGGATAGCAGTTCTTCTCGGCAGTATATGCTGCCCAGGGAAGCTTCTACCACAAAAAAGGTTCATGTGCCAACACACATGGAAGTTTGCAGGTACCCTGTCAAATACTAATCATCAATGTGTGTCATGCCAAAATCAAGAAAAAAGCATTTCTATTTTCTTTTCATTTTAGTTGTAATTTATAAGCTGGACAGGTCTGTGTTCCCTTGTTAAATCATCGGCAAGGCAAACAAATGCTAAATCCTGAACCTGAGGAGGAACAAACACAGGCACCAACGTATGCTAGGGGCCACGCAGATGGAAAGCAGATTTGTAAAAAAGGACATGGAGGTCCTGGTGGACAACAAGTTGAATGAGTCAGCAACGTGTCTTTGTTGCAAAGACAGCCAAGACTATCTTGGGCTGCAGCAGGAGGGGTGTTGCCATCTGGTGGATGGAGGTGACCTTTCTCCTCTGCTTAGCCCTGTTGAGGCCACACCTGGAGTGCTGGGCCCAGTTCTGAGTTCCTCAGAACAAGAAACATGGACATACTGGTCCAGTAAAGCCCTAAAAAGATGATGAAGGGACAGGAGCATCTTCATATGAGAAGAGGCTGAGAGGGATTGGATTGTTCCACTTAGAGAATATAAGTCTCATAGGCATCTTTTCCACAGGTATAAATACCTGATGGGAAAATGTAAAGAAGATGGTAGCAAACTCTCTTCTCAGTGGTGCCCAAAGACAGGACAGACAGCAATGGGCTCAAACTGAAATATGGGACATCCTTTTTAAACATAAGAAAAATAAAAGCTTTTCATTTTGTGATCAAAGTCTGGACCAGTTAACCCCAAGAGGCTGAGTCATCTAGAGCCTTCAAAACTGACTGGACATGATCCTGAGCATCTGCTCTAGATGATAATCTTTTTGAAAAGCACATGAATTGAGAGAGTGCAAGTTTCAGAGTGGTGTGCCATGCACTGGGGAGCCTCAGAACCCAGGTGGTGGCTGAGAAACCTGTCTTGTGAAAAAAATGCAAAAATATGTAGGAACGAAAAAAAAATCACAAAGACCTACAGAAGAAAGAAAATGCACAGAAACAATGTATGAAGCAATACACAGCCATTTTTCTACAGAGAGAACATACCTTTTTACATATAGAGTGACAGCAAGTGTTTTTTCCAGAATCCATAAGTATGCTATATTTAAGGGAGGTAAATTGGTGTTACAGCCTTCTTTGTGCCTGTAAGAGCTCTGGATGGCAGAGTCATACAACTTCTGTGAACTTCCTCCACTTTGACCGAAGTCACACTCCAGAATTCTGAAGGAACATAGTCTGACTTTGCACCCCCAGAAACTTCACTTTGTGCATATTTGCTACATGATCTCTGCAGCATCTATAGAGCACAACTGGTTCCTCCGGTCGATAGGTATAAAAATAAACATCTAAGCATTATTTTATATGTTAAAAAGATACACTTTTCTACATGCAAAATACACACTTCTTTTCCTGAAAAAAATACAGTTTATTCTTTGTAAGTGAAGTAGGAATATGTTTTCGATGCTAGATTTCATTAGTCTAACATAGTGACAGAAAATATGTAAACTCTATTGATGTGAAATACACATTGAAGACATTTTTGTCACTACCAAAAACATAAAAGTTTGGGACAGTTGTATTGTGCTAAAAAGAATTTCCTTTCTGTGTACTGTTTATTATTAGCTTCCAAAACAAGATATCAGTCCTCATAAAAATGGCTATAGCAACATTTGTTTCACTATGCCTCATCTAAAAGGAGATGTAATTTGTCACATGCCTCAAAGGTTTATGACATGGACAAAAAGATGTTGTTGGTGGTGGCTTCGGGGGGTATTGTTTCTAGTTTGGATTTGTTCTGTTTTTTCCCCAGAGAAAATTAAAGCAAAGCACAGCTAATGGAAATTTTCATCTACAGATTTAGAAAACCATATAGTTATAGCTCATAGACAGCAGTCGAAAGCTGGCATAGCTTGGTCAGTTTTTCATAGAGCATAAAGGGCATTTACTCCTATAGAAGTTGAATATTTTGTAACCCAGTTGCTAAAAAGTCAGCTCCTAATCCATATTTCAACATTTACCATAAAAGTCCAGATTTCCAAAAGTGCTAATCTGCAGTTCCTGCTGCTTTCTGCATAGGCAACTCTCGTGGTCCATGAAACCACAGGTATAGTTTCCTAAACACCTGGTGGGCTGAGGCAGGGAACTGGGAGGGTTTCACTTACCACTTAGCGTCACGGGCAAGAGACCGACACAACTCGTGGAGAACAGTAGAACAGCTGAATTTATTAACTATTTACAACAAGAAGCAGCGTATTGAAGAAGAGAAACTACATCTTACACAAAAGCACTTCTCCTCCACCCCTCCCTTCGTCCCAAGGCCCAAAGGCTTTGTTCCGTACCTCTTCCTCCCCCCCCAGCAGCACATGGGTAGTGTAGATGCAGTCGATTCAAAGATGCCATCTCTGCTGGTGACCATGTTCCACCACGGCTTCAGTCTCCCAGCGACTCCCTCACTCCTGTGAGGCTTATAGCTTCAGTCCAAGGCTGTTTTCTTCACTTGCAGGGGAAAATGGTGGGGCTTTCACTGACCGGAAGTGCTGTGCAGTTCCATTATCTCTCAAGTCCCGCTCCTCTTCTCCGCCATCGGAGGTCTTCATCGGCTCCTGGGAAGAAGGGCTCCCGGATGAGCCATGGCCGAGGCTGGGCTACAGCATCTTGTTCGCAGAAGCCCAGCAGGCAGTGGGGGGGAAATGCCGGCCGGAGCCGCGCCTCTCCCAACCGCGCCTCTCCCACATGGCCAGAAGAAAGGGGGGGGGTGGTCCTTCCTCAATATGTTATTCGCAGAGGTGCAATTCCTGATCCTGGCTTGGGGCCTGGCTTGGGGCAGGTCCGCCCTGAGTGGGACCCTGCCTTCCAAGCAGTTTCTTACAAAAAACTCCCTTCCCCCACCCCGTTACCAAATCCTTGGAGGGGGTTGGGGGGTAGCTCATTAAGAGCCAACATCTTAACCCCTTCCTTGACGCCATAACAGCATAACAGCAACACATTTGAAAACCAGATGTTGTATTTAACAATCTCACTTTAAAAGCCCAAGAAGGAGAATCTAGGATAAATGTTTGCTTTTTCTTTCCTTTCTTCTCCTTTCCCTTCCAACTTTGACATCCTCCCCTTTCCCCTCCACCCCCCACCCCACCCAGGTGAAATAAAATTGCACATGGGCAAGGAAAAACTGGTCTCTTAGGACAGGAGGCATTGTACCCTCTGTTGGTAACTCTAATTTGGCAATGCAATTTTCAAGCGACTTTCTGAAGTTCTTGAACTGTGGCTGGAATTTGCAGGTGACATTTGGTACTTAACTTACTTAAAACTCCTTTGCGAATATCCAGTCTAGTTTCTGCCAACTTGTCAGACTCCCAAGAATTTGTAGGAGTGGACTCAGAGGATCACAGAAGGGTTGAGGTTGGATGTGACCTTTGAAGGTCTTCTTGTACAGGCCCCACACTCAAACAAGACCACCTACAGATTGTTGCCTAGGACCATATCCAGTTGGCTTTTGAATTTTTCCAAGGATGGAGACTCCACAACTGCTCTGGGCAACCCAACTCATTGAAAGCATTCTGTGAAGAACTTGCAGATGAATGGTGTCTGGAAAGAGAAGAAAATTCTGAATAACACGTATAAGATCAATAAATTATTTCCATCTGGAACAATGAATGTTGGATTAAATTATGGTTTAGTTATGAAGTCTGCATTAATAAATATAATCAGTGTGTCTTTCTCAATCAACCTTCCCCAAATTAAGTACATATTAAACATACTTACACAGAACCAAAGTTATCATTGATCAGGGAAAGTTAACTCTCAGTTGCTAAAGATGTTCTCCCTGTACTCTGTGACGCTCTGTGAACAGAAGCTGAAAGATCTGTGAAGTCTGGTTTGGCTGTCTCTTGCTAGTGTGGCTACCCTGGAGAAGAAGCATGCTAGCAGTCCCTCAAAGCATTTTGTAAGCTGTGTGTCAGACACACTTGACCATAGTATGTCAAATACCTATTCACACAACTAAATTATTTCAGATTCTGAATGTGGCCTAAAATTAAATCCCTTTTTTCATATAAAGTCAATAAAAGGTCCAAAAGTATGATGCTCTAGATTTATTAATATAATTTTCCAGTCTTAGGTTAATTTCTACTGATGAAGCAGAGGATTAACCTATAAACCAAGACCTATCAAATAGACAAAAATCTGTCATTGCTCCTGAGGGCAACCTTTGAGTGTGCAATTTACTTATTAAATCCTTTGAGAAAAAAAAAAAAAAACAACTAACAGAAAATAATGTTTTGGCATTTTGGTAGAAAAAAAAATCAAACTAGCAAACATTTGTGGTTTTTTATACTGTTTTCCCTTTCTTGGGAAAAAAAAATCTATGTGACATTGTTTTATTTGAGTCTTTGCTTGTTTTTTCTTTCAAAAGTGAGGCCAGATTTTTGTTTAGAAATATTGGCACAAGTTTTACTAGTTGAAGAAACAGTTTGTGTTAGGAGATAAAGACAACAAGATTTTCGTCTTTCCAACTTACTAGTGGTTTGTGTTTCCTAGGAGGTTGCATCATGTTAGAGAAATACTTTAACGGGAATGATTTCTGATTTTATCACAGACAAATCCTCACTGAAGGGAAGTGTTTCAAATCCATACTCTCTTTCTTGTTTACTATTCTGTTCATCAGTCCTGTAGTTTTCCTGAAGGTAGGTAAAATTTATGAGACAGTAAACACAGAAGCTCAGTTTATCTGCAGAACTTTTTATAGTAGGGAAGAACGTGTCAAGAACAAGTCTCTGGTGAGTCTCCCAGAATCAGAGGATCAGCTCAAATATTTTTAGATAAGAAATCTTGCATATCACAAACCACAGCACCTCACATTAACTTGTGCAGGAAGTGTAGGGACTTCTTTTTCAACTGGTTAATATTTTGGAGGAAGCAAAAATCCAGCTGAAGGGAAATCTATTGATTTCTTATATTAGCTCTCTAAAATGTGTCTGTCGGACAGGTTGGAGGGCCTTATCATTCTTTGCTTTTAAAAATAAAAGTTCTGTAATAGCTAAAAAATTAGGTACAGGTAGAAGATATATTTTGGATTCTATCCTTGTATCACAACAGTAATAGAAAATCTTTCTAAAATCAGTAAAGAATAAGGAGATTTTGCATAATAGGACTTGAAGTTCATCAAAGTCTATTAGGACAGCAAAATAACTCTTGCTTTTTTCTCACACTCCAGTGACAGCAATGAGGTCTTTGGTATTATCTGGCTTACGTTACAGGTTGAGTTATTTAGGTATTTTGTGTGTGGCAAGGTGGGTGTTTTTAAGCAGAAGTGATAACTGAGTCTAGAATCTCTTAAGAAACTGGAAGAAAGAGAAGGCGCATTACACTCTTTGAAACAGTCAAGTTTGGATGGCAATTCACAGGTTACCAATTCCTGATGAAGAAGGAGAGAAAAGAAATGCAGCCAGCAAGAGCTAGAGAGATCAAGGGAAGACTCATGTGCTGGGTAGAAAAGGAATGGATAACACACCAAGGTAGCAGGTGAGAAGTGATTACTGCATCTGTTGTAAGCATTATTTTAATGACAGCAGTAAGAAGCTGATTTTTAAACCTCATTTTGCCTCGTCAAGCCATCTGTGTAGGTGTGTGAAATGCAAATTGTAACATGTGACTTTTTGAAATGAGTCATATTTAGCAGAAACGCACAATCACAGAAGATGCCAAGGATCTAGCTAGGGTTCAGTATTTTGGCTTTTGCTGCGTTTTTCTCTGCCAGCTGTAGCAAGCCACTCTACCCTTCAAAATGTTGGGCCCTCTGCCGACTGCAGTTGGCATAACATGCAAGTCTGAGTTTCCGACTCCAGAGTAAAACTTGGCCGTCTAAAAACTTAATTTTAGAAAGCAAGATATAGATGATTTTGGAAATGTTGCTCTTACCATAAACTTTAATGCAAACAACCGGATCAGCTATGCTTTCCAGTGCTCTTGCTTTTGTGCCACACCAGATTAAGCTAACTGTATAACAGGAAGAATTTCTACAGGTATGTCAGTGATAAAAGGAGGAATAGGGAAACTGTGGGCCCCCTCCGGAAGAAAGCAGGAGACCTAGTGACCCAGTATGTAGAGAAGGCTGAGGTACTTAATGAGTTCTTTACCTCAGTCTTCACTGGCAAGAGCTCGAGCCACACTGCCCAAGTTGCAGAAGGCAAAGCCAGTGACTGGGAGAAGGAAGAACTGCCAGCTGTAG
>VZTO01006723.1:14446-34981 GCA_013400615.1 Syrrhaptes paradoxus
TTGGGCTTGTTTAGCCTAGAGAAGAGAAGGCTCTGAGGAGACCTTATAGCAGCCTTCCAGAACTTAAAGGGGACCTACATGAGAGATGGGGAGGGACCCTTCATCAAGGAGTGTAGTGACAGGAGAAGGGGTAATGGCTTTAAGCTGAAAGAGTGTACATTTAGATCAGGTATTAGGAGGAAGTGTTTCACTGTGAGGGTGGTTAGACACTGGAACAGGTTGCCCAGGGAAGCTGTGGATGCCTCATCCCTGGAGGTGTTCAAGGCCAGGTTGGATGAGTATTTGAGCAACCTGGTCTACTGGAAGGTGTCCCTGTCCATGCTGGGGGGTTGGAACTTGATGATCTTTAAGGTCCTTTCCAACCCAAACCATTCTATGATTCTATGATTCTATAATTCTATGATTTATCTCTTAATACATTACAACCATCTTCTGTTTATGATCATGTAGTAAATTTTTATTGCTGCTGATTTCATTACACATAGGTTGAACTGAGTTCAGATGAATACTCTTTTTTATTTGGAGAATGGTGAGTGCTTTAACAATCAGTTCCAGTAAGAAACACTGAAGTTTTGAGATAAAATTCAGATGTCATCCTCCTATACTTTCGGAAAGCCTCCATTCATGATACAAAATATACAATTAAAAATGTGCTCTTTTGCTTTTAAACCTGACACTTACCAAAAGATAACCCACAATGGAACAACGATTTAAATAACCACAGGAGACATTGAGATCTACTTCATCTAAAAAATCTCATGATGCTTCCTACTTCATAATACATTTGCAGAATGGAAGTTCCAATCTTTTACTGTGTGTAAAGTAGAGAAGGGGATATTGTATGGTTCCTTCTTACTTTAACACATTTCAGTGCATTCAACATTCTCAGTGAACAGTTTCTGTCCACATCTTTATTTTTGTAGTACATAAGACTTTTGTTTTATCTGTCCTGCTGTCCATATGTAAATTGGCTTGGCTTAAGTAACCTGATGTTTTTCTTAATACAGCTTGGTTTTTAAAAAACATCCTGGATTCCTACTTTTATTCTTATATTAATTTTACTTTACAGTCAATTGACAGATTTAAAATGCCCTCTTGGAAAGTAAAGAAAATTCACACTTGAGTTAAATGTAAATCAGCTGTCTCTTTCCTCTTAAAAATTAAGGACTGTTATTAATGAAGGCACTTCCACAACTTTAAAAAGATAAATTTGCTTACTCAGTTCTCAGGTGGGGAATAAGCAAGCAGCGCTGGGCTCAAGGGAAGCATCTGCTCTACCAACAAGCGTGCCTTTCCACAAAACCTATTCCTCTATTTATTCCCCGAAACATGTTTTGCAACACATTAATTCATATTCATTTCCTAGCTCTGCCTAGCCCCGCTTCATATTGTAATTAGCTAAAGAGTCCTTCAGCTCGTCAGGTGGTCGATGGGTGGGGTTGAACTTTTCACTTGTCTCCTTATAGATGCTCCCTTGTATCTTGGCTGCACTCCAAAGGGCCAGTTTTCAGCCGATTTAGGAGTCTCCTTTACCTCCACAGCCTGAGTGTTGCATTCTCTCATCTCGTTTTGATTAGCAGTTCCTTCCCTTATCATCACAGTTTTGATCCTCTCATCCTGTCTTCGCAAGCACGGCAAACTTAATCACATTGTCTGAACAGCTATTCTTAATCAGTCACTCTTTAACTTTCAAACCCCCTGTCTCAGTCCCCCCTTTTCTAGAAAGTTAGTAAATTCTTTTACTTAATATAAAAATTCTTCTTCCCAATTTCTACAATATGTGTCTGTTCTTAATGCCTTACCATGTACTTTTGACAAGGAAGTTAATGTTGTAATTTGTCTCAACACTTTCCAATCCATACAAGTATTACAAAAGACAATAATAAACTTATATTAATTAATATTAATAAAACAATAATGTGGTGACACTATGTATTCAAAATCACAGTTGCAGTCGGCAACCATCCCAAGAGTGCAACCCACCAATGATGACTTGCATCTTGTTTTATTCTCTTTCAGTACCATTAGGCAATTCTGTTCAGTTACACATTTCTACATCCTGTTATTCTCTTTCCATGCCATATTTGGTAATGAGATCAGCTCTTCTCCATTTCTTTTAACATGAATCATAACCTAATATACCACAAGGACTGGTATATTTTTTCTCAGTGAAAAATCTCTTTAGACTGAAAGACTGATAAACAGACACAAGACTGAGGTAATTTGGTACGTAATGCCCTCCTCATTCCCTTTTCCTTTGTAAAATAGGGGGGCTGTGTTTTTTAGCACATACACAACTCCATCCGCAGATTTAGCAAACAATGAGTAATCCTAACAGCAGGCAAAAACCAAGCCTTGGAGAATTACTGTAAAAACAGTAATTCTCTGCCCATCCAAAGAATGGAGCTAACAGGATTTTGTTTAGTCAAACACTGAGGGTAAAAAGTCAGATTTAACTGAATTAGATAAGAGCTCAGTGGGATCCCAACTGCAAATTCTTGTAATATTCTTTTTCTAAAGGTCAAACATTCAGGATGTTTTGAGATTGATTTGTTACAGATGGATAATTTGTGTTAGTTCAATTATAAATCCTTCAGTGGACATAGATTGTTGCAAATTCTTTGCCTTGCTTTTCTGCCCGTGTTTTCATAGAGTTAACCTTAACAGTCCATTGTGAAAGTTCAGTTGCAGGGCTAGCTTTATAAGCATCTTCCTGCTATCATATTGCAGTTCAAAGCATTCAGTGCTTAGAGTATGTAGAAGGCATTGCTTTCTCTATGGAAAACAAAATGGGTAGCTGTATTCTTTTGTTGTGCCTCCTTTTTTTTTTTTTTTTTAAATTGCCTGTCTTCTTAAGCAGGGTATTTCAGAAATGCTTGCTCTAAGTTCTCTTATTCTTTACCTTTGTAGCTCAGTATGTGAAGATGAAATGGAATCTGTGAATAGAAGCTCTGTTAGACGACAGAGCTCATTCACACTGATGTTACAGCATTGCATTCTTCCTCTAACAAAATTGCTCACAAAAACTGAAAAAAACCCCACTACTACTCAATAAAAGGGAGGGCAAGTTTTTGCCTGAAGGGTTCTTACAAGCACAGACACAAAGATAAATTTTCTGACTCATCAAACCATTGTTTCCTGATCAATGGTTGCTACTTAGAAGATTTTGCATGGCAGAGTCAGATTTCATCTTATTTTTTAAAAATGTAGTTTAATAAGATGAAATATCCAAATGAAACTAAAGATAACTTTAAAAAAAGAAATTTAAAAAGCAAATGTGTCACTTGAAAAATGAACAAATAAGTCTCTTTGACATTGCTTTCACTTTTGATTTTGTTTTCTTCTGAATCAGTCTTCCAGGGAATTACACCAACCTTGGACTATGATTAGAGTGCCATAGAACCATGTCTTCCTAAAATTCCTCTAAATAGTTACTGAAAAATATTAATTGCATGCTCAGATCCATGGTGCCTTGGACTGGGCATAACAGCAGGTTGTGAGGAATTTACTTTCCAGTTAAACATTAGAGCTTTTCTCTCCTTTAAGCACAGATCAAAGACAGAAACCAAAGAAGTGCAAAGGACACTAGTCATGCTGGTTAGGAAACTTACTAGCCTTTCGTAAGTCAGCCATTGTAATTAATGGCTATCTCACACAACGTTTGGAGTGCAAACTATATCACACAGTTTGCAAATTTGGGAACAGAATAGCAAGGAAGTCTTGGAGATCCAAATTTAACTAGCTGGACACCTCCTGCAGCCTAGCAAACTAGAGCTCCATTAATCATTGTTGTACCTTGTCTCACCCCACTCCAGTGGACAGTCAAGAGGGGTTTTTTTTGTGATTCCCTGAAAAGAAGCACCGGCTACGTGGAGTCAGACAATGACTCAAGGAACAATACAACACAATTTTATTTACCTCAACTGCAAAAAAATCACAAATCAACTTCCCAGAGTCAAGCACCAAACCACACTTATCAATTATCAATAGACATCACTTATCCATTAAACAAGCACCAAATAATGCTCAATCATTATTTGAGGCAAAAACCAGACAGAAGACAAAGTACAGAAGAGTTGAAAGGTAAGAAAGAGGGGCAGAAAGACAGAGATAAAGAGGCAGAGAACACACAAACACAGAGACATAGAGAACATCACCAATCCCTCGTTCCAGTATGTGTCTTCTCTTCAGGCAGAAGTCTCCATTTCAGGCAGAAACTCCTTGAGTGGGGTGGTGATAGGTCGACGGGGAGTACAGTTCGGCCTCACCTTTTATACAGTTCGGTCGGGTACAGTCCAGGACCACCCCTCGGGGGGGGGGGGGGGGCAGCATCCAGGTCACCTTCGGGGTTGACCTTTGGGGGGCTCAACAGCCCTGCATCCAGGTTAGCTTCGTGGAGGGGGGAGGGAACAGCTCGTTCTCCACCGAGTGAGATTACTCCAGCCCACAGCACCCATGCCCCACCTAAAATATTAATGACTCGCTAATGTCCCTTCACAAAAGAGCTTTTCTTCAACATCTTCTTTAGAAATGTTCTCTCTGAGTGCTCTGCCCAAGCACTCCTGGAGGAGCCTCTTCTTTAGAAAATGCTCTGCCCATTGTTTGAAACATAAACATTGATAAACATCATTATCCCGGAGAGGAAGGATAGGGGTCCAGACTGTGACATACCTGCTGCCTCTTTTGTGTAAAACATTAGGGTAAAACAGAATAATGAAGGAAACACCTGTAAGTCTCCTGGTAACATGGAATGTTTTTTCATACTGCTTTGGTAAGGGCTTACAGAAGATACAACACCGAAAACAATCAGCCTCTGAGCTTTTAAAGTTCACAAAGTGCTGGCCTTATCATTCAAACAGAGCTAACAAGCTACTTATTGTAAGATAAGATGAGAAAAACAAGATAAGGAAAAAAAAAAAATCAGGTCATGTTTGAGGGAAAACTGCCCTCCCTCTGAATATCTGTATAATAAAATGACTGAGTTTATAAATATTACAAACTACATGTCAAAGGACAACTGCGTTCTGTTTTCACACCTGAAGATTTATGTGCTTGTCCCTCAGATGTGCCCATTAGCACACAAAACTGTTCAGATTTTCTCATTTTTCTCATTTTTCTATTTTCCCTAAGTGGCCATACAAGCATACAGAGCTAGAACTGATTTTCTCAAAGTGAAAAATTTAGTGCATTAGTGCACCATTAATTCCACTGTTCTATGAATCTCAGCTTTGCTTTCTTGCCCTAGGATAAAACCAACCTGCAGTTTTGAGAAGTGACAATTAAAAATATATTATTTATTAGAAATTCAATAAAGGAGACTGTACGCTCTGGACCAGCAAAAGGAATTTTGCAGGAAAGCTTTGACAGAATATTTTACAAGTGTTTGGTTTTTTAGAGCAAAAAGCCTAAGGTCTGAGGAACAGCTTCATTAGATGATCGTAAAGATTTCACAACTCCTGCAAAGCCAAAGTCCATTTTAAACCAATGTCACATGTAAGAGTTATTTGTGCCCCAATATGTAATGCCATTATGAGGGACCAGTTGAAGTTAATCCTGTTTAATTAGCTTTGAGAATCTTAGCATTTTTTTTATTTTCCCTATACACAAGACAGCATAGAAGGGTCAAAGCTGTACACCTCTGACTGCTTTTAAGCTGCATGCCTTAGTGCCAGAGACCTCCTGTAGCCTACGTGACAGGCTTCTGACTGATCAGTGCCTGCAGACAGCTGCTCTTCGAAACCTTCCTGCAAGCTGTACAACATGGGGTTGTGGCTTAAATGCAAATAAGTGGTCAGGGTCATCCACATGGAAGCCTGGATTTCCTCAGACTTATCTGAAAAACTTCAAATTAGATCTCACAGAGAGGGATGTTATGTGCCCTTTTCTCTGTTGCTCATTGAGTACAATGGCAGATCATCACATCTCCAGTCTACCCTACCAGACATGGAAATAACACCATAAACTGAGCCAGCATCCTGCTCAGGTCAGCAGGCACTGAGATACGCAAGGAAACATGGCTAATATTCAGACCAAAGTAATTCCAATAAACCTTCAGGAGTGCACTTAAGGAGAGCCTTGAATAGCTGTAGACTTGTCTGTCACTCCTTTGTGGCCCCCATGGGCAACCTGCAGAAGACTGCAGTCCCCAAGGGAGGTAGGTGAGAGGACAAAACGTGGCAGCACCTGGGGGGTGCATGCTGCAGGTGTGAGCTTGGTCATGACTACCCAGCCATACTAACCACCTGTGACCCTGCTTGTTTAGAGCCAGACAGCCTGCTTTTGTTACTGACACCAGCATTTTTGACAGTTTGCTGTATTTTCAGGGGAGAAATCTCAATGACTTCAAACATCCCTGATTAAACATAGTTTTACCTGAGTTTGTTTGGAAAAACTGTGTCCACTTGATTTTGCAATTTCTAAAGTGGAAGGTCTGATTCTTCTGCAAGTGAGATTGTTAGATATAAAGAACTTTTTATTTTCTGCCTCCTGGCAAACCCCACAATAGGATTGCTGCTGGCAATATTTTGGCTTATGAAGAAAAGAAACTGGTTTAGTACTGCATGTGTCAGACAACAAAAACAATAAGTCTGAGTTTATTTAGCATGGTGCTGAAGTGGTTGGAAGATCTGCATGTTACATCAGTACAGAAAACATACACATTCATTCTGGGGGAAAAAACCCATATATATATATATGTATGTATATATTTCTGCAATGAGGCTAAAATTGCTCTCCGTAGATATACAAGTATTGAGAAACACATAATTTATACAAAGAAATAGAACTTAAACACTCCAACTGTTCCTCATTTTCAGTTCTCCAGAGCTGTTTAAGCTTCTAGAAAATTGACTGTGATACTCTATACAGTTTTGGTACCCTTATTTTAGCAACTAAGAAGAACAAAACTAACTCCATTGCATGTAAATATGTAAATGTCAGGTGTTCTTGGCGTTACAGTTCCACATTTGTGAGGACGACAGAAGACTTAAAGCTGGAATTTTAATGCTCAGTTGATGCCATCATGAGTAGTATAATGAGCTCACCTCAGGATGAAAAAGATACAGTAAGATTGGGTTCACAGAGGTTTCATTTGAATGGGTTTTGATGAGTTCTTTTTCTTGTATGTCTGCTTTGAAATGGATAACATGTTCCATGTAAACACTTTGGTTTATGCCAACCTGATGCAAGCCACATGAATTTGGCTATCCTACTGCAAGAGAAAGAGAAATCCACGAAGAGCAATAGGTTTGCAGTTGTCTTTAAGGTCCAGAGTTCAGTTATTCTGGCAGGTGTTACAGACTTTGGAAGAACTGGCCACCACCTTTATTATTTGAACAATAATACAAATGTTTTTGGTGCTAACTACATTTTTTAATTTAAAACTCTTCTGAGTCACAAACTGAGTGGGTTACATATAAAAATAGATACCGTTATTTCTAAGTTGGTAAATATGTTTAAGGAATATTTACAATGTCTGCATGTATGTGTGCATGTATAGAGGTGAAGGCTTAACATTTAAAATGCATGTCGAAGCACCATGTATTTACCATATTGAACTAATTAATTCATTTTAGCATTAACTAGTAGTTTGACATGGAAGGCTTTGTTCTGTGAGAGGAATCTGCCATAGAGTCACTTATGATCCTGGAGAGACTGAGGTTCTAAATATATATGAAAAAAAAAATTCTCTCATCTGTGGGGATCAGCAGAGAGTAATTTAAAAAAGCAGTGGGAATGTCAGAAAGGAACTATCTCTGCCCTGAAAATGAGGTGTTTTGTCCCTGAATTCTGTCAAATCACTCTATCTTTTCCAAGAAGTGATCGATTCTGTTAATTAAATAGGCTGCAGGGTAGCATCAAGTTTGATCTACATCATCGTTTCTGCTTCTGTTTAAAAAGTGTTTTTTCCTGCTCAAAATTCTATATTATTGTGCTGTAGAGCAATGATGCAATTGTGAGGGAAAGCTCAGTCTTGGGTAGTGTCAGAGTTAGCTTTCTTCTTAGCACAACCCCAAAACACAGCCTCTTACCAGCTATTATGAAGAACGTTGACTCTGTCTCAGCTGAACAGGTAGTAACATCAGAACAATAAGCAAAAAGACCTTTGCAGCAATGGAAAGTTAAGAGTAACAGAAATAGGTGCTGGTGTTATGTTTTACAAAGCAACTTCAGAAGAAAAGTGAGCATAAAGCACAAAGAGCAGGATGTATAAGCTTCAGCATGGGAGGTTTATTAACCAGAGTAATTTCATTAGCTATTCTTATAGTCTTAATCAGAGTTATATGCCAGCATTGTTAATGTATTTGCTTTCTCAGCACCTCTCTTGGTAATGGTAGTGTTTCCCAGAGAAGAACACATTTCTCAGACATTGAGGACTCTGCAAGAAAGCAAGGTTTGCTTTGAAGACCCTCTAGACTTTCAGACTCACCTTTGAAAATAATGAAAGGACAACCAGACCTTTTTTCCTCACTTATCCACTGAGGTCCAACTTTTAAAAACACTTTGACAAACATCTCATAGTTAGGAAGGTAACTGGCAAATCTATTCAGTGAATTTTCCTGGAGCTGGGGAGCTGCTCATCTCCCTGCAGCTCTGGTTAGCAAATGCTTGGAAGGAGCCCATGGTTCCATCTGCCACTTGTCATTTGAAAGAAGCAAGACAGGAGATGTGACCCCTGGAGAAGAGGGTTATCTGAGTCTATATGCCAGGAAGGTGTTTATTCTCTCTGCCTCGTCCCCTACCATGTAAAATACAAATAATAATGTTTGTCTTCTTCTATCTTTCATCTTTCTGTTGTAAAGCTGAAACCAATAAATTCCTCAGGACCAGGCTGTCTTGTTGTAGGCCTGTGTCCAGTACCTAATACCACAAACATGGCCACTTAGAGGCATCCAACAAAGCAAATATGCATTATCTGGCTATTTGCAAGCAAGTTGGACAACCTGAAGATATTCATTCAATTCTGTGGGGTTTAACAGCCCATAATCCCTGTAGCCTGGAAAGGGAAAAGTTGTTGCTATCTTTAAATGTTTCCTAAATAAACAAAGGTTTTCAACTATTTTTCTTTTTCAAGAGGGTCATCTGCAAGATTTATCCAAACAGACATATTTGACAAGTTATGAAAGCTGTTTTACAGATTACTTATTGGATACCTAAAAAAAAAATATTTAGTGATTGTTAATCTCCAGATGAAAGCAGATCAAAAAGTAAATTAATAAAAGTAAAAATTTCTTAAAGAAATATCTGTGACAGGTACCAGCATTTCTCTAGGGTATTTCACAGCAGTTTTTCTCTTCAAGCTGGCAGAAAGTAATGGAGATATGATTCTGATTTCTGAGACTGGCCCTGAATAAAAGCAGTTATAAGAAGAAAGCAGACCAGTATTTGCAGCTATACCCACCAAAAAAAGAAAAAACAAACAAGTAAATAAAGGCTTTTTCTCCTTCCAATCACCACAGCAGCTAAAACCTTTGGAAAAAAAAATTCTCCCTCTGAACTGTGCCTTTGCTCCTATGGTTTCTCGGGTGGGATGGAAACACATGGAATCAATACATTTTCTAATAACAGATCGTTTTCAATCCACAGCAAGTCAGCAGAACTGCTTTTCCCTCGTGGACTGGTGACACTGATACACAATTTTGCTGTCCATAGGAGGAGACACCATAGCACTGGTGGAAAGCAGACCTCACTCAGATGCTTGAGAAGCACTGGCAATTGAAACAGAAGACTGGCTTGAACAGCTTTGTTTTCTTGCAAAACTGATTTGCTCAAACTGTTAAATGTGCTTTAATTAAACAAATTCTCAGAAAGATTGTGGTTGTAAATATCCGCAACAAAACACTCTGGTAACAGCAGCTTTATCCAGCTATGCGGAAATTTTGACAGTCAGCCCATCTCCACCTACAGTAGTTTGAAATGGATTTTAAAATCAAAGCCTACGAACACTTTAAAAGCAGACTTTTCAGTAAGTCTTGCCTGGCCTGTTTTCAATACCTATGCTTCATTATGACAGGCTTAAAGACTAAAGTCAATACCTTCAGAGTAGCCCTCCAAATGTGTGTCTTTCTAAGGCTTTAAGCTGCCACCATTAGCAAAGTGTCTGAGATTTTTCCCTAAGAAGTCAATAGCAAAGTGACCAACAGAATCCTATAGCTTACTGTATTTTCTGGTATCTTTGCTTGAAAATGTGTTTAATCTGTCTGCTGTGGGTGTGTACTTTTACCATAGGTATAAGACCAGCTTTCTTAGTTACTGCTAATGGTATCATTGTCATATCACTGTTGTCAGTATCAGGTTCCTCGGATGAAACATGCACACGCACGCCTAAGCAGTATGCTTGAATCTCAGTAGTACCTATATGACAAGTAAATTACAGAGAGATGCTTGTCCTCCTGAAAGATGGAACAATGTCCTCAACATATCGAAGCAAGCCATGAAAAATAGAGCAAATTCATCATGCATTCTGACAAAAAGCCCACCTCACACACCAAACCTTCTGCCCAATTCCTGAAGAACGAACAGGGAAAAAAAATTTAAAAATCATCCTAGGCTTATTGCATAGTCACCTACTAGATGCCATGAGGCTCAAATGTCCACAGTGAACATGGAGAATATTTAAAAGTCCATCCATTCCAGAATCTGTCCATAAAAGTGTTTCTCTGAGGAGTTATTTTAGTTAAAATTTTAAAAAGTATTTTCAAACTCTCACTTGTAATCCTCAAATCTGAAGTTTTTATCCAACAAACATAAATTACAGCTAACAGCTTCTCTATCCTGTGTTGAGGAAAACCCTTGCTTAATATATTATGTTAGGTCTGACCTACCAGGCTTTAGGCAACTCCAACTAATATCTTCAATAACTTGTTTATGCCTCAAAAGGTTTGATCACATTTTCTCTTAAGTCTCAGGATCTGGGCTTGGCACAATCCATTGTTTTAATAAAGTCTATGACACACTTTGTGTTTTAAATCTACACACTAGCCCACTAATGCCTTTTAGGTAAGAACAATGTTTAGCGCTGTTCCAAGTGACACTGGCAGTACCTCTGCTGCACCTCTGAGATTCCCAGGGTTAAACGAATACCATAAAAACACATATCAAGCTGCAAAAAGTGTGGTATCTTCTTCTCAAACAGACTGCCTTTTGGGTGCATACTAAATAATATGGCAAGTTACTCTGTTCACTGTTAACAAAGCAGATTTTTTTCTGGTGCAGAAGACAGGAAAAGCAGCACAGAAGGGTTGACAGAGTCTTCAGGAGTGAACTTCAGCATGATGGCTTTCAAAGCTGAGCTTAGGAATACCAAATGTGTATGAAAACAGCACTTCCCCATCCCTCTTGTGTATCAGTTTTTTGGCAAGGAGCATATTCACCACTGACATGAGCATTCCCAGTTTCAGCTGGTGTCATTCAACACAACTGTCAAGTATCTCCAGCATCCATTTATGACCTGTCCACTTTAGCTGTGCAACTGGCAATTTAGAGTTCCCAACATTAAGGTTACAACTACATTTTGTCTAAATACTGATAAGACAGTAGTCACCACCAGTGACTTCCCCCAGTAATCCTGGGGGAAGTTCGAACACACAAACAGCCTTCACAAGAGAGAAATGCTTGGTGAGAACCTGTGGCAATAAAGTCCAATGCAGAAAAACCTAGCCAGCAACCTACTGCACTGCTGTAATTTTAGCATGGGATTCAGTTGCACTACCAAAATGCTTTCTTTTTTATGAAATGTGTTAGTGATGGAGTTTTTTTCTTTCATCAGTTTGAGTCTCACTGAAGAACATTCACTTCTGTTAGAGATCTGAACAGTGATATTACTCTTGGAAAGCAATGTCTATTCTCCACTTGAATGAGCTCGTGCAGCAAACTCACGAAGGCTCTGTTGACTTTATAAAATTCGGGGCACATATTTTACGAGAGATGCAAAGAGGGAGTGCAGATTGTCCCTCTAGTCTTATTTTATTACCTGGTGTACATACAGATGCACTAATTTACAGAGTTAGCAGATTACATTCACCTTGCTTATATATCTCCTTACAACAATTGTGTTTCCCAGTGGTGTGCAGAAGATAGAATTTTGAACAAATGATTAGCAGTATTGTGAACTGTTAACAATATTTTGTTGCCTCATTTGCTCAGTCCGTGAAGGAGCTGTAACTTCTTTAGGAGGGCCAGAGCTCTTTGATGTGCCTTTGTCTTCTCTCAGTAGAGGTAAAAGTGTCACCTGAACATAGTCCTTCAGTATTATGTGACTGAAATAACTTTTCAAGCTATTCATCATAACGCTGCTGGTAATGTTATAAGCACATTTCTTATTCTTTAGAAGAATGCTGACGGTAATAAAGTTTTCAGCATGAAGGCAGAAAGTTTCAGATGTCCTCAAATACAATTATTTGTAAAAAATGTGGTTTTAGTCAAATAAAATCTGCAATCTGCAAGCAAGCTGAGCAAGTGAAAGAATAAGAGAAAGTACCTTCTCTGAGTGAAGGGGGGAAGTGAAGATGACACACTACAAGCCAATATAAACTGTATGAAATGTAGGAAATGGAATTTAAAATCTTGAGCCCACTGAGGTCAAGTGTGACGAGGGCATAAGGTTTCATCATTCATCTCCCTTCCACAAGATATTCCTCCAGTCTGCTGGGGACATACTGTACTGCAATGGTGATTCCAGCGCAAAGGCAGTGGTGGTCTAAACTGGATCAATGCACTTAATAACACACAGGATCTACATATATGAAATCTCTAGCCACTTCATAGATTTTCATATGAAACAGCAAACTGGCAATGTGATGCAGCTTGTCCAGGGACCAGCAGAAGGTCAAACATGGAAGCAGGGGGGCAGCTACATAAAAATAACCAGACAAGATTATTTCCTCCTCTCTTTTCCTTTCAGTGGTTTAGCATCTAATCCTAGAGGGTTAATTTTCTAACCCTCACTAAATCACATATGGAAAAATAAGACCATGCTGGCCAACTAACAACACCTTTGTAAACTTTGAAGTCTCCTTGACATGTTTGTTTACTGATTTCAATTTTCAAATTATGTATATCTTCTCTACTTATTTTATGCATATATCTATGTATACATGCATGTGCATGTATACTGTGATGGGTTTGCCCTTGGCTGGGGACCAAACCACACACCCACTCACTCAATCCCTTGTCTCCACGCCCCCCCCCCCCCCAAGGTACGGGGGCAGAATTAACGGGGAAAAGGGAANGATCCAGAACAAAAAGGGCCGATCTTCCAGAGGGTTGTCACCTATATGCTGGGCATGATGTGTATGTTATGGAATAGATTATTCTCCACTTTAGGTCTCAGTCCCGAACCTAAGATCAAATCCTGGGCTAGTAACTGGGGTTGTGCTCCCTCCCAGCTGGTCTGCAGACAGCTGGAGAAGCTGAAAGACCTTGGCAGCTGCGTAAACATCACTTTCCATCAGCTTTCTTCTGAGCACAAATCCAAAACAACAGCCTCTTGCTAGCTATTATGAAGAAAGTTAACTCTGTCTCAGCTTAACCCAGGACATATACATACACATACATGTTTAAACACACAAACACAAACACAAATACACTTATACACTCACTCCATTCCTAATTTAAAGTGAGTCTATTCTTGCTATTAAAAAACTTAATCAAATCATCACTTCAGTTTTGTGAGAAATAAAATAAACAAAACTTCTAAATGCAATTGTCTATAAGGAAAGCACTAACAGTTTCTCTCTGCTGATGGAAGGAATGCACTGCCTTGTAGGAGATGAATTATTACATGGGCATGACCATCAGAAAAATAGATTTGATTCCTTAAGAAAGAAAGGCCATTGCACTGTACTCACAAATTCAGAAATCATAAAGCATGTTTTATTCTTATTTGGTTACTTTAATGTCCCAAACAAGGTCAAGAGAGACAGGCTTGCTAGCTGATGCAGAAAATTCAGGTATGCAGGAACCAGGTCCATCTAACCAAAGCAAAATATACCCTGAAAGATTTAGCAACAGAGATGTAGTAATGCTCTGATATGCCCCTCTCTCCTGCCCTCTCCACCTGGGAAATATTTGGGTTATGTAGCTTTTGGGTTTTTTCTCTGCATTTTGGAGAGCGGGAAGGGAAATAGTCATTATGTTCAGCTATAGAACTGAAAAACAAACAAACACTTATTATCACCAGTAAAATGACCTTGCAGCAGTGTCCTTGTTTGTTAAGACAACATACACTGAGCAACATTTTCATGTGAAAATTTGTACTGTGGAGTTCTTACAGAAGCATAGTTGGCTTTGTATGTTATAAGTAGTCCTTGCCGTTATTTGAATGACATTACCTACTCTGTGGTGACATGAGGAAACTCACTGCCTCTCACATTTCATCACAAGGCCTTTTTTCCAATTAGAGAATACAGATGATGTGAAAGCTTCCTCTGTGTACTTACACATAACAAGTTTACCTCTAAAAGCCATGCACTGGCAGAACAAAGTGCACTGTCACTAATGTCAGAGTAATGGAGTTGTTGAAAACCATCTGACCCAGATAAGCACAAAGTACAGCCTGTCTTTCTGAAGTAATGCATGGGGAAAAGAAGCAAGTTGGGCCTGATGAGGTTTCTCAGTCTCCGACATCTGCTGCTATGAACCTGTTGCACATGGGGATTGTGGCATCCCTGAGCTACCATCTGCACAAATTGTCCACTTACTGTTGGCAGCATAATGCCTTCCTGTACAATTCAACCCAAAGCAATTATTAATGGATTTCATTTTAGCCTCTTGCAAATGTGTACCTTATTTTCACACTTTACTCTGCCTGAAATCTTATAGCCAGAACAGTAGTGCAGACTTGAAGTCACACACACTCTCAAGAGCAAAAGTAAATGCAACAAACAAACAAACAAAGAAATCCCATCACTCTTCTTTTGGCAAATTTGAATATTTCACTGACTTCAAGAAGCTTGATTGCTTCCTGCTTGCATTTTTTATTTGAAGTAGTTTTTGTGTAACAATAAAGGAATGAACAAATTAACAGCCTTTATCTTCCCATTGTAGTGGTAAACAATTGTATTTGCATGTTGCTGTGTTCCTAGGACACTTCACAAGTGAAAAAAAAAAAGAAGAAATAAAGGAAAATTATAATTAAAATTACCTTCTTAGGTCTTTTAATTTCCTCAGCACTCATGGGACTGGATGTAGGGAATGCATAAGGTCGGGCAGCAGCTCATTCAGTCTTTCCTCTGCCTCTGTGAAAGATGTTTGGACATGAGGCATATGAAGGAGAGCCGGCACTTCTGGAAGCAAACTTCAGCCATTGTGACAACTCCACAGAAGGCCCAGCTGTGCACAACCCTACAGAAACAGTCAGGTAACACAATCCAGACTTGGATATCTGTGATAGCATGATTTTGCCCACCCCTATCTCCTATTTATCTCAAATTTCTCAGTGGTCTATGGCTATGTTTGCAAAATAATTAAACAAGTGAACAATCAAGCAAGCAAGCAAATAAATAAAACTTTCTTAATTAGAAATGTCCTCGACAGCTGAGCTCTCGTTTGCTTGTGTTTATTTGCTTGTATTTAGCCTAATTTAACATCTAAAGCAGCCCTAAGTCCAAGGAAACATGTAAGCCACTGGTAGCAACTTGAGAAAAATGAATACACAAATTAAAAATGTAGCAAAAGGATATCTCAATTTAATATGTATTATTTTATTTTATTATATGTACAACTTTGGTATTCCCGTTGCTAGATGAAAGGAGGAGTAACCATTTAGCAGATCAAAGGGTGCCCAGTCTCGGTGCAGAATAGACCTTAATCCTTCCCAAAGCACTGTTGGACACAGCCAATATCTGTCTGGAGAATGAGGACACATAGTTACGCAGAGTCTGCTCACTGAAGCCTCCATGCAAAGAGTATGTTAATTATTTAAAGTTTAACAGTTTTGTCATCTATATTAGCCAATCTATTTCTGGAAAGATGACAGATAACTAGACATGTTACAAGTGATTTAACATGGCTCCACAAAACTTTTCTTATTTTAGTTGGACTTGCTGAATCCTTCTAAGGAGTATACATTTTTTTCCTTAAGAAGGAAGATAGTAATAAATCATATTTAATGAAGAACCTGGACAGCATTTTTAAATCTAAAAGACATAGGCAGAGCAAAAATGAAGATGTGGAAGGGTGGGAAACAAATGCGAGAAAGCTTTCAGGAATTCTTAATAAATCAATCCAGCAAACCCTCTGGGAAGTGTTTATATCCCAGCAATTTCAAGAATCAGTTCCTGAATTTGCTCATCAATACCTTCTTGGATTTCTTACACATACCTTAATTCACTTGAAAAAATACATACCTTCAGAATCAGTATTCCTGGATTGTTATCTGTCAAGAGGTTTCAAAAAGAAAGAAATATGAAATATGGTATTTAACTTCCATCATGAATTTAATAAAAACATTTAATTTCTTTTAATTCAAACAGGGCTCTGAGCAGCCACTGAAATCATGTCAATATGATCAACTACATTTTAATATAGATATACATGAGCATATGAAGGAGGGGGGCTGGAAGGACATTTGTTTAGTGGGATATGGTAACTTTGTTCTACCTTATGTGCCTTGCTTGCCTCTAACATCAGGTTAAGATGCCAGAGAGTCAGATTTCCTCGCCACTCTGTTCTGGTGCAGCTTCCTGATCCAGCACAGCCCTTCCCCATATTCACGCAGAGCCTTGCCACAGGCAGACACTGCTGTAAAATGGGAAAAACAGGAAAACGTGTTCCAGAAAGACTGTAAAAATGGTTATGGTCAGTGCATAGTGTCTTTTAAATATGTAAAGTATTGAATAGAAGGCAGCCTGACCTTCATTCTTGCTCCCTAATGAGCTGTCAGGGACCATGCACCATATAGTCTATAGATCTAAGTTGTCAAAAAGAGCAAAATAGAGAGACTTGGCTTAGAGGAGCAGAAAGGACAAGCATGAATCAGATTTTATAGGCCAGATTTTAGTGACAAAGGCAAAAGCTGTCATGTAAAATATGACTGAAATGTAAACCCTGCTATGCAGAACTTTATGTTTATGTGTATAATGGACTACCTAAATGGAAACTTTTTACTGAGTTCAAGACATATTAAATTAAATTATATATTACAAAAAAAAACCCAAACCCAACAACCCAGAGGACACCTGAATAGCAAATGGAATCTTTTAAAAAATATATTCCAAATTTTTTCTCAGTAATTATTTCTCAGTAGAAGAGCTATAAATCTCCCTTAAATTCTACTAAATCATTGAAGAAATATGGTATTTTAAATTTTGTAGACTTTTCCACAGAGCAAAAGGGAAGAAAGAGAAGAGTCTCAACTGAAAGGAAATGAGTTTTGGAACAAGAAGCAAGTATAGAAACCGTGGAAAAAGAGAAGAAAGTATGGAAGGTTTTAATGAAAATAAACCTAATATATTAAAAATTCAACTGTCCAAAAATAGCTGTAGCATATAAATAGCTTAATATGTTTCAGCTAAGCTTTTTTTTTTTTTTTTTTTGTGAACTCATTTAGATTTCATACCTAGAGAGGGAATGAAAGATTTGCAAATTTAAGTATATGAATCTAAATGAGAGGGGCAGTGGGAAATTGGGTTTTGATACTGAATGACAATAAATTTCAAGGGAATGCCAGAGGCTATTTTTATCATTACTGTTATTTAGTAGCTCCAAAAAGAGTAGAGAAGATAGGGAAACACATTTGTGAAACCTTAGAAGCTATGGTTAAAAACTTTAATTTTACTCTGCACAGGACAGGGGACAAAAATGGACTTTAAATGGAGGAAGTCTGTTTAAGGCAAAAAAATATTGTCAACTGCGTGTAGAAGGTTTTGTAGAAAGAATTCAAAGCTTTGCCATAATTGCTCCTCCCAAGTGGCTTGTGGGTGGGTCTGTGGGTGCTCGGTGCTACTTCAAATGAGACTCTTCCTATAAAAGCACAACTTTAGGCCTATGAAATCAAAAACACTATTCAAAAAGAACAAGTATACATAATAACACACTAAACACACATAATTATAAGACAGAATCATTAACATTTCTGTCTGTATACCTTTACATGATGCTTGCTCTAAGTGAAAGGCACAGGTTGGGGTTTTTTATCATTTGCCTAGACTGACTGACTACGATTAAAAGCATAGCTATAGAACAATTCATTCATGCAACTTAGGGACTTAAATTATCACAGGCCTGCCATAAAGACAGACAAAAATTGCAAATGTCTCTTAGACCTCCAGGAAGGCTATTATAAATCAGTCATTTGCCTGCTACTGAATCAGACTTTGTCCATGTAAGAGATTTGACATCCTGGAAAATGGAGCAATTTAGGATTAGTATGTCTTTAATTTTAAACATTTTAGTCTTCGCACCATGTAGGTCTTCTTTGTAATATTAGCAATTATTATGCGTCTGCAGAGCTTTGTGCATCTATAAACTATTTTTCCCCAAACAGTCCTTTGACATCCATGTGGTTGCTAAGAACAGTGTCATAAGAAAGATTATTTTTCTACATATCAGACTTTTTTTTACAGTGTTTCTTCTCTTTTCATCTCAGGCATGTTTGCTACTTAAAATATTTCATTATCTTAATCACTTTAGTTAAAAGAGTAACATAAAATGATGTACCTTCACCTACTCCCTCGTAGTTCAGCACAGTACCACTACCAAAAAAGACTTGCATACTATTTTTCTATTTATTTCTGGCAAATATAGCTTATTTTCTTTGGGGAACTATAGTAGCATAAAATTATTTTTAAGCCTGCAGAGATAATGGCATTTGACACCTCTCTGATGTTATAGTCATGATGGTTATAATAGGATGACTCTGCATTACTCTCATTTTGCTTGATTAATATGCTAGAAATTGTTTTTATTGTGCAGTGTAGCAGTTTGACGCACAGGAAAATTAACTCAAGCTGTATTTATTATGGTTGCTGGGATAGTCTAGTGAACCTTTGCCATTATCAGGCAGCATAAGTGACTTCTCTGGGATCTGTGAAGCACTGAAGGGTGAAATTCACTGCTCTGAGAAGACTAACACAGGACCTGTCCTTCAGTGTTCAGCATAGCACTTGCAGACACTTAAGGCTTGGGTCAGTGATGTGAGCAAGAGTAAATTTTGCCTTTTGTGTGGAAAGCTGTGGATCAGCAATCTAATTATCTCAGTAATGAAAAAGAGTACTTACTATGACCAAGAGAGCAAAAAAAATACAGCAGTCTCAGGAATATGTGAGGGGGCTGAGGGAAATACTGTCTGATTAGCCTATATCTTGGATAAGGAATTTTTAAAAGTAAAAGAATAAGAATGCCCTAAGCCCTTCACCATGTGAGCAGAGCAAATAATGCACTACTTACATCATTTGTAACCTGTGCAAGACCATACAAAGGCCTAAAATATGTCCCTGCTACTGCTAACAGTATCTGGTGGAAGCAGAGAAGATTGTATTCTATTTAAGTGTCTAGGACTATTATTCTTGCCCTTATTACTATGATTATTTGATTTGTCCTGATGTTTTGCAGTCCTTGCTATGGATAAGAATGGAGGGAACAGAATTTTATTTATTTTAATAGTGTCTGTACCTCAGCATTTGTTTTATTATGGTGCATCTTTTGTTTCTAGACATTTTTTCTGTACAGGCATAACTTACTGTATAATTTGGTACAAATTCAGAAAAGTTTCTGATGGAAGTCTACAGCTAATATTTAGTTAATTCCCTGAACAAAAAGATAAACATGAATGAACAGCCTTCACCTATGTCAAAGGAGAATCATTCCCAGATAACTCATTTGCATCCTCTGAGTCCAAACAGATGAAGAAAACTCCAGTAAAATAAGGTCTACAAATTACGTATTAATTGAGTTGATGTATTCTTGTCACATTATTTTGAAGTTTCACTTTCTTTGAAATACCTGAAAACAGTAAGGCCAAGATGCCATCACAAGCTCTGAGGGAAAGTACCCAGGCAGACAGCACCAGCTCAGTTGTCACATCTCATGGATAACCTGGGCCTGAAAGACCCATTGTGATACACAAAAGACTTAAATGTCAGCTGTCCTGGAGGCCTGTACCTCGTTTCTCCTCTTTCGTCTTTCATTGCAATTTTTTTTTTCTTTTTCTCAGTTTGGCAGTCAAGAACTCTAAAGCACTGTGTACCTGATTTAATCTAGCATTTTTGCTATCAGCAGAAATAAGTTGACTGCACTTGCTCCAGAACTTCACAGTATTGCAAAGTGTTAAAACAGAAAAATACTTGACAGAATAGCAACGCTGGACTTCAGTAGGGCCAACTTCAGCCTTTTCAAGCAGTTGCTAGGGGAAATCCTGTGGGACAGGGTACTTGAAGGTAAAGGGGCCCAAGATAGTCGGCTAGCGTTCAAAGAGTGCTTCTTCCAAGCTCAAGATCGGTGCATCCAAACGGGTAGGAAGTCAAGGAAGGGTGCCAGGAGACCTGCATGGTTAAGCAGGGATCTGCTGGGCAAACTCAAGTGTAAAAGGAGGGTCTA
>VZTO01006723.1:35865-49593 GCA_013400615.1 Syrrhaptes paradoxus
GATGGAGCCAGGCTCTTCTCTGTGACATCCAGTGATAGGACAAGGGGCAATGGGTTCAAGCTGGAACATAGGAGGTTCCACTTGAACATGAGGAAAAAACTTCTTCACAGTGAGAATGACAGAGCACTGGAACAGGCTGCCCAGAGAGGTTGTGGAGTCTCCTTCTCTGGAGACATTCAAAGCCCGGCTGGATGTGTTCCTGTGTGATTTGATCTAGGTGTTCCTGCTCTGGCAGGGGGATTGGACTAGATGATCTTTTGAGGTCCCTTCCAATCCCTAACATTCTGTGATTCTGTGATTCTGTGACACTGAACATGCACTTCTTTTGCTGTATTTGTGAAGGGATTTGTTTTTGTTTTTTTTTAAAAAAAAGGAGTAAGGTGTGTTTAAACAAAAAAATTCTACAGAAAGGTTGAATAGGTGTCTAGATCATAGAATGGTGCCAAAACTTCCTGTATGAAGCACAGTGAGATTGGACTCCATTGCTCTACAGATCTGGAAGGAGACAGTAATGTTTAANTTCTTTTGCTGTATTTGTGAAGGGATTTGTTTTTGTTTTTTTTTAAAAAAAAGGAGTAAGGTGTGTTTAAACAAAAAAATTCTACAGAAAGGTTGAATAGGTGTCTAGATCATAGAATGGTGCCAAAACTTCCTGTATGAAGCACAGTGAGATTGGACTCCATTGCTCTACAGATCTGGAAGGAGACAGTAATGTTTAATAGATAGGCAGTTTTTCTACTTAAATCCAGCAATATGGGCTAACATCCTCATTTTGCAGAAAAAAGAATACAGCCTGGTTAGTTTAGCTCTTCTGGTAGAAATGGTAGACTGAAAAGAAAATATTCTCCAGGCTAAGGGATCTGAAGAAAAAAGCATTGCCAGAAAAGCTTTTTGAATGCAAAACCTCTTGAAACACAAGTACTGCCGCAACAGTTACCTACAAGAGAATACAAGTGACAGGAAGTCAATCAGAAAGGGATTACCTGTATATTACAGGAATGCATCTTGCAATGTCATTTCTGTCCACATTCAAAAGCAGTACACCCATAGTAATAAACTGTGAGACAACACTACTTTTAAGGGCTTGTATAATCCTGGAACAGGTAAAACTTAATTAATGGAAGAGACACGAATACTGATTAAAATGGATGAGGGATCACATATGCCAAATGAGACTCTGCAAGTGAAATGAGAAGAATTAACTACGATTAAATCAGATCTAGATAAAGATGGAATACCATGTTACTCCTAGAAATTCTGGGCAGCAAGCTTGTTTACATGAAATGGGGAAAGCATAAACACCCAAGAGGCAATTGCAAAGCAGCAACTAAACACAACTTCTGAAAGGTTCCATGTATGAAGTGAAGATGTGGCACAGACACAAAAAGAGAAAAGATTAAAGTGCTAACAAAATATTTTGGCAAGACCTGTGGAATTTAAATCGTAAGTGAGATAGAAGTGTGAAAATCAAACCTGGCATTCAGCAATAACTGTGGTGCAGCTGTGTGTTAGAGCTGCTGCCTGTGTGCACACCCAGTACACCTGAGTTATTAATTTGGGGGTGGCCCAGGAGCTCCCCAGAAAGTGAGTGGCAGAGGTGAGACAAGGTCTGGCTGGAGACAATAGACCCACTTGGAACTGGATGACTGACTGGACTCCTGGCCACCATCACAATTTGTTAACTAGTTGGTGCAGGAGCCTTCCTGGTGGTAATTTTACACGATTCTGGAGACTCCTCCAGGCTGTTTAACACCCAGCCTGGAGGATGACTTCCAGAGACTACCCTCAGTGGTCCCTACTGCAAAACTGGTCTGTTTGTACAGAGATAGAATACTTGTCAATAGTTGTTTGAAGCTATTGCTGCTGATACAGAAATGATCACACAGGATTGCCTTTTTTATAGATGCAGTTAAAAGGCATTTTGCCTGTGGCTCAGATTAACTATAATGAGGGATACCAATAATGAGGGAACATGCTTGTACTGAGGTGCTCATACAGAATCACAATCAGCTGGAGTAAAAGAACTGAGCCAAACAGGGGTTTGGGAAGCAGCTCCTGATCCAGCTGAAGACAGCCCTGCAGGGAACCCTGCAGCAGAATCTCCTGTTGCCATCCATACAATGATTGATCATCTTGTTAGGGAGATTTCATTTCTCACATGAGCATCATGCTGTGCCAAAATCCTAATAAAGTTTTAAATACAAAAATAACACAGTCCATGAAAGTCTGTGGAGCAAGATTGACACCATTTTGGATGGTGTCTTTCAGAACATGACAGGCTACATTTCTAATGCACAAGGCACTCTTGTTTGGACTGATAACTAGAGGTACTTGAGAGAAGGTTATCTTTTAGGAATGGGGATTTTTTACTTGTAAAAAGAAAACCTCTTTGTACCACAAATTTCTGACAAAGAATTGAGTTAGCTGTTGTTCAGAGTGTGTACCATCCTTTGGCATACACAAATAGAAGAAGCCTTAAGAGCACGTTGAGGTCAGCCTATCTGCTGGAAGGAATCTAAAGTGGAGTCTTTCAATGTAATAGCAAAAAGTGTCTTAATAATGCTTTTAGACAGACATGCTGAAACAAGATATAAACAAAAATAACCAAGTTGCACCACAGACATATAAAACTTCACTATAAATGCATGATAAATTCAAGGCGACACAGCTCAGAGATAAAAACAGAGCTGGTGAGGTTCCATTAGGAGTAAGTATACAGGAGAAAGCTTTGTTATACAAAGCTAAAATGGCAAATGGAGGGCTGCTATAGCTCACTGTTGCATAACCAAAACACCTATCAGTAAAATACCTGAATATAGTCAACAGCAAGTGAAGGGAAAAACAGGAAAAAGAAAAAGCAGGAAACAGTACACAAAAACTATCATAAGGTTCTTGGACTAGAAATACACTCTCTAGCAACATATCCGTACTCTGCAACAACCTAGTTCCTAGAGAAACTACTCAAATAAATTTGGGTATCTGTAATGCCTAGAAGAACAGAGGCATAGCACAGCAAAGAATATAGGATGTAAGAGCAGGTGTTGAAAACAGATTCTGTGATCCCAGCCTGCCACTGAGCTGCTGTCTAAGCCCAGGTGACTTCATTTTACTTCTATTTTTTCTCTTACTTTTTCTCAGTCACATCTTTTTGATTTACAAGTCACTCAGGCTTCTGGCTGCATATTTAGCACCCACAACAGTGGGTGCCTGGAAGCTGATCTGGGCCCATAAATGTTTGTTATCTCTAATGAAGAAGCTATTCTCATACAACATAAATGGTATTCGGTGCAGCATCCTGATTCTCATGCACAAAGAAATGGGTGTCTGTGCTGAAGTCTCCAATCTGTGCAGCAGAGGGGCCATCAGACAGTTTGCAGGGGAACCCGTTCCCTCACAACCCACTTGAAAGCCAGCCATGAGCCAGCTGGAAAGCAACATCTGTTCTCTATGCATCGAAATATAGTTTGTACAATGAGGGGGATATGAAATAAATGGAGGTTCAGGAGAAATGGAGTGACACAAATGAGTCCCAGGGAACTTGGATACAGACATCCTTCTGGAAGGTCACAGATCCCACATTTCAATGTCAGCTTTTTTTTTCTTTTTTTTTGAGTCATCTCAGAAAGATTAAATTCTCTGTTGGCAATAAACATTTAAGCATTATGATTGAGCTAAAAAAAAAACCAAACCAAACCAAACCAAACCAAAAAAACAGAATAGAAAAAGAACAAACCACAAAGTTTTCTGCATATATCTAAAGGAATGATGTATTGAGACCTCCAGTGGGTTTTTTTGAACTCCCTTGTGCAGTGGAATTCTTGAAGTGCTGCCATGGATTAGAAGCAGGTAATGAATTTCTAATGCTACTGCAGTGTCAATGTTCTGTCACTGAATTCATTGCAGTTATGCATTTAGCCAGAAAATCCCAGTGGGAATGAATGGTCATTCACATACAGGGATTTCTGCCTCGGAGGTATTCCTGGGAAGACGGTACAGGAGAGGTAGAGAAACTCTCCTATTGTTTGAAAAAGTCCCTTTTCTGCCGCCCCGTTTTCAAGCTGTAGTTCACTCGGTCACTTCCCCCCAACTGTGCTACAGACACCCAGGGAGGCAGACCATACCCACCCGTCAGCCTGGCGGCAGTGACTTTTGTCTGTAACCAGCAGGTAAGGTGGCTCTGGGAGTGCAGCGAGAAGAACAGACAGCCCTGCCCTTGCTTGTGTGGCCCAGCCAGTGGCCCACACGACCACAGGGGGGACGGTTGCAGCTCATTGACAGGCTAGGTCTGCTCCACGTTCTAGATAGGTCTACCTGACATTTTGCTTGTCTGCCTGTCTGTCCGTTATCTGTCCATTCCCAACATTATTTTGGAATGGGATGAGGGCAATAAAATTAACCCCATTCTTCTGCCATACATTCAATTTGAACTGTAGGTTTATTCTGTGTTAAGACATTAGGCTCAGTTGAATTAAAGATTCATACTCTGATGTGTTTTCATGAAATGCGATATATACTTGTAAAATATATCCTGTCTTTCTCTAATCCTTTCATCGCATACCTTCTAATATCTTATTGTTTAAAAAATCCAACCTGTAATTTGAATTGGGCAGAATCACTCTGAAAAATCTTGACAAAGATAATGAAGACAAAACTAGGAATTTATATTCCATTTCCTGAGAGTCATATACCAGTTAGCCATTGGCAAACATTAGTCTTACAATTCACTCAACAGTGTCCAAAACCGCTTAGTCCTACTAGGGAGCCTGAGTTAAAAAGGAAAGAATTTCCCCTTTCCTTGGATAACAATACACATGGAATAAAGAAAGAAAAATGAAAGAATAAAGAATGAAGAAAGTTCATATTATTTTTTTCTTATGATCCATTAATTCTTAGTAACATAATTATTTATTTTTTAAATTGTTGTCTCCTTATGTGCGGAACCTGACCTTATCTGTCAGAGGGATCCACAATGTGAAGAAAAGAATTTACTCAAGAAGCAGTACTGTAAATAAATTATTTTGCCCTGATCAAGCTGCATGTGAGAATCATTTGCCTATGGAAATCAAGTTGAACTGCAGTAATAAAAATCTTGTGGCAAACTGAACTGCATTGTTGCATAAGGCAGTAAAAACCATGTTAATACCTTGTATTATAGTTATGCTTTTTATTTCAATTTTGAAGAGACTGAACTGCAGTTGCCAGTGAATTTCTTCACTTCACAAGAACCTCCTTAGCTGTGAGAAACTCATTCAAATTCAAGGCTGCCTTGTGCAGCATGTTGCTTATCCACGAAGCAAAAGACTCGTTCTTTAGAACTCACAAAACCAAGTGGATAAAGAATGTAAGAAGAAAATGTGTCACCTCCATTTCATGGATAAGAAACTGACACAGAGGCATTAAGTCTGCTCTGAGCAGAACAGCTCTATGAACTGAAGAACAGACCTTATGGATCAAGTCCTGTGACTGAACTACAAGACATCATCCTTCAAGTCTACCATGTCATAGTTATAGTGATTTACAAAGAAAAAAAAAACAAAACACTCTTAAAAGTTCAAGAAATACTGCCCTATAAATCTATCATCAAGGTCTTTTTCTATATCTTGAATATATAATCAGGGTTTCATTTCAATTATTTTATTTTAACCTGTGAAATTTCTAAAGCCCATTGACCTGTGAAATGCAAATGGATTTCTGTATAAACTGTCCTTGGAAAATTGTTACTCTCTAAACAAAAATCTATTATTTCTTTTGTGGCTTAATTCATTTCTGGATGGTTGCCCAAAAGTTGTTGTGACAGTCTGAAATATGAGATACAATTTTATTTGTAGGACGTGTGTTAGTCCATTCATATTCTACCACTTCAGTGATAGTTAAGGGTTGGAATCAGTCCCTACTATTATTTTCTGTTTACAACATGCATAAAGAAGGATGCCAAGAGTGCATTTTGACTCACGCTGTCATGGCCAGGTGCAGCTGGAAATATTGTTCTTTTTATTAGGAAAACAGAAGGTTTTCCAGTTGTAATCTGAAGTTACTTATAATGGGATTGAGGTCCTCTGTATCCTAGGCAGCACACACATAGGAAGGATGTACCATTTGCCACCACTCTCACTTCATCAGGATTTTTTTCTAAGGACGGCAATCATCTTTGCGTACTTAAGCCACTCTGAAGGGGAGTTCAATAGACACACTATGAACATGCCTAATAATAAATAAATAAATGACAGGTCCCAGGTATATTTACTGTACTCTGCTCCTGGAAATTGTCCCGAAGGAACATACTTCTGCTTCCAAGAAGTCTGACTAAGCATATAATTAAATAAATGACAGCTAAACAGCAGAATGATAACTCTGTACCAATTTCAGCCAGGCTTCCTGCAGAACTTACCAAATAGTTCCACAGACCCTACTGTTCTTTTGACGCTGGAGAAATGAGGATAGTGCTAATGATGAGACCTAATTTTACACAAGGCCTCACAGTATAGATCAACGTGTTTAAAACACATTAAGCCACTGTAAGAGATGTAGTTACAATATGCTATTAAAAAGAAAAATTTCCCAAAAATCTAAGTGGGATTAAAAGATGACCGTCACTCACAGGCTTTGCTAAAAGACCAGTGGCATGCAAAAATGCACCTAGCCTGCAGCTCACCTCTGTAATGTTATCAGCTCAGACAGTTATTTTCCTATTTCATTGCCTTGACAGCCATTCACTGCAAAGCCTTAAACCTGTGTGGAAAACACCTCAACATGGCAAGACAATACAACAGAATTAAAATTAAGGCCCAGAAAGTACGATCTTTTACCAAGTATATTCTCTAGGTTATGTTTTATGGACATTGGTACATTTTTATTCAGAATTGCTTGCCTAAACAGGGTGTGATACAGAGCTGCTTCTCCTAATGGGAGATTTTGCCCATAACCTGGAACCTGTCTGTCATATTACCTCATTTGCAAGCAACTTAGTACATAGCAGAACACACACCACACACACTCCAGCATTACTATGGGGAAATGGGCTATTTTGTTTTGTCAAGACTTGCCTTGTGTTAGTCTAGCCAGTATGCCAGCATCTTTTCAGTCAGAACATAGACCTTCAAGGGTTGAACTCATACCAAAGCTATGAAATTTCTCACCCCATCCCTTGAGAGCTGTAAGCTCCTGCCATTGATAAAGATGCTCATCTCTGTGTGCATAAATGCTCCAAACCTTTCCATCTGTGGTGGTTAGAGCTCCTCTGAGAAGACACCACGCTGCTGGAAAGGGTACATCAGCTTTCCAACAAGCAATGGACTTTGCAGGGAATGAGGTGACTTTGAAAAATCTCCCTTCTGTGTCCTTACCATGAAGGAGAATATCATTAGCAAATATGAACTCCTTTTTATCTGGAAGATAAAAGTATATGTAACTTGTAAACAGAAGTTTAAAGCCAAGGCAGTAATTCCTGCTCTCTGCCAGCACAACATATTTTTGGCAATTGAACATCTTCCTTTATCTTGCCCTCATTTGCTCTACCTGTTTAAGATTAAACATTCATTATGTTAAATATACCAAAAAACCTCAACAAAATCTGGGGGTTTTCTGCTTGGAGGATTAATATATTGTTAAATGGTGAGGAGGAGTCATATGATGTGAAACAAAGATTTGTTGGAAATGCCACAATATTTTGCTTTGTTTCAAATAAATAAATAAATAAATAAATAGGGATTTAGTTAATTCAGAACATTGCACGCTATTTGCTGTTTACTTATATTAGCAACAGTTCATGACACTGCAGTGAAGGATATGTCAGTGCGTCCAATGCAGAAGTCCTATTGTCTAGTGTTTAGCACTCAACGAGAAAAAAATTACACTGGTGAAATGTAGTGCACCCCATGTTTACCCTGGTACATTTACATTGAAGTTTCCTGTTTAGCTGTAGGTTTCTAATATGTAAACTTTTGAAATTAGAAATAGTAATAATGGTGAATGAAAACTAGCTTATAATCTGAAATTCAACTCTGGTAGGCACTATACAAGCATGGAGGAAATTAATGGTTTTCAATTAACTTCTAAGATGGTTTCATGCTGATAATGCATTTTTTTATAATCAACTTTTCTCTATTGGCCAATAACCAAGACATCTACTCTCTTTCTTCTTTATGGTAGTTATACTTAGCAGCACCCTGATCAATGAGAAATATCTCTGTCCCATGTGTTCCCTTCATTTATTAATTAAGGGCAGCAACTACTGAATAGCAAGCATACAAACATACAGTGTGGCATTCTCTAAATTTATTGGTAAAGCTGCCACAGAATGAAGTGAGAGCAGGGGATGGTAATATTTTTGAGGACTTAAAATAATACCTGAGAAACTTGTTTGCTCAATGTATTTCAGCACGCCTTTTGAAACTATTTATAACTATTTGAGGCCACAATATAAGTTTATGTTTCCATACGAGGAAAATATGTTTATTATCTGAGCCAAGATCAGTATGTGAATGAAAAGAACCCATTGACCATCAAGAAGCTCAGGTTTTGTGGTGCTGAAACATGCTTTTCAACCCTCAGTAAGTGGGAGTCCCTCAACATCTTGAAGGAACAGCATTTAAGGAGGAGTGAAGCATGACTGCTTTATCCATGTTACTGAATTAAGGATTTGTAAAGCAAGCCTTGATATGTGATTATAAAGGTCAATTTGTGTTTCTTTCTGTTTTCTGAAGCTATGCAGTGTCTCTAGGGGTAGACAATTTCCACACAGAAATGTTTTGAGAATGAAGTTTACTGCTATCTAAGCTTCTTTCTTTGTAACCTAAAGTTGGAAATTTTAGCTTCAAATTTCTTTACCTTTCAATAAAAAGAAATAATTCCTGTATTACTTTTTATTAGATTCATCATGGGGTTTTTTCTGTATTTAGAAATAGACCTGAAATAGAAACTCTAGCTTTAAACTGTAGGAAAACAGGTGCCAGCCACTTTATATCTGCACATTAAACCCTCATAATGTGTTTTGGCAGCTGAGCATTTGTTTCTTATAGATTTTTCTGTTAAATTTCACTGAGGATTTTGCAAAACTCCTGTGTAACTCAAATTTTAGTCACTAAGATCTCATCATTTGATTTTGGCTTCAGCACAGTATTCCTAAAATAATGTGTAAATCTTCTCCTTTCAGCACTATGTAGTGTTCTCTTTTCCTCTCAGAGATTATCTCCACCTAATTATGAATTTAATCCCTCTACATTTCTTTTAGCAAAATATCTGCTCTAATTGCTTTTATAAATGATGTGTTTTAAAGAGAATCTACAAGCATTTGTTACAACCATAAGTTGTGAAACATTCAGGAAGACTAACTGTTCTGCAACTAAATGTAAATATAAAAGAGTGTAGTTTAATGATTAATTATTTATTTGCCTAAAGAAGATCAAGGTAATTTCTGTGCAATCATATATGCAGCCATGAAAACTAAATGGCACATTAGATACTTGCTTCCCATCCACGGCACCCATTAACTGACCAATTGTCCCTTGTCACCCACTGCTCCGAGTTTTCTAAAATTTAGTGGGAAGCTCCAGGTCTTTTGTAGGGTAACTTTAGACTTAGACTGGCAATATAAACTCTTATTTAATATAAAACTTATTTTAATTACAGATTTTGCTTTTTGTTAGAGCTTGCCTCTCTTCAAATGAGATCATTTTCCAGCCACTCTATAAGGTTTTCCCCATATTTTGCAGTCTCCAGGAGAAAAATAATCTTTTCAATGCTGATGTCACAACACGACTTTTCAGCCAGGATGTCACAGGACAAATAAGATGTGAGATCTCTGAAAGGACAGACCTATACCACCCACTGACTTAAAATTTACAATTTATTTATTAAGTGGGAGGAGTGTAGTGAGTAGATAGAAATTTCAACCTAGAGCATTTCATCTCTCTTCTGTGACGTTCTCTGACTTCATGCTCACCCCAGTCCATTCTCTGACTTCATGCTCACCCCAGTCCAGCCGACTGCCTCATTTTCCCCTCCAGCTGCCACTGCTGTCATGGCCTCAAGTGACCAGGTGCTTGCTCTGACCACCCAACATCTTGGGGACATGTGGGGTGATTTCTCTGTGGACTCACAATTCTTCACACTTCTGTGTACGGATGCTTCCAAGAGATGGGAAGATACAGCCAAAATCTGATTTATATAAGTGTTGCTTTTAGATAGTCTTCACCCCATGACAAAGGCCATAAATTCTTTTCAGTTTTGATAATCCACATCTGCCATGCTGAGGTATGATTTGTCAGCTGTTGCATACTAATAAAATAAACATGATTCATTACAAGCAGGCTGCTTCCTTCCTACCCCCTTATGCATCTTTACCTTCCAAGACTGAGAAGCCATCCTGTTTCAGTTGCTAAAACCTTTGCTTCCCAAGAGGCAATTTCTAATCTTCATCCTGAGAGAGATACCTTCCCTTTAGGAACACCAACAGAAGTATGATAACAAGACAGCAGCCTGCCACACTAAACAAATATGTTTCTCGCTGCTAGCCTGAATATCTCAAATTCTGCAATAATCTACATTCATGCATGAATTGGCATATGGGGAACACCAGCTCCCCTCTTCAAAACCAATTGATTTCTGAGTGGGCTGGCAGTTCTACAGGTCTCTAAAATTATGAATATTTAAGCTCTTCCCATCCTTTACAGAAAGTACATGCTTGCCTCTAACCCAACAGAAAGCAAGAGGATTACTAGAACCACTTTCTAAACATTTCTTTTACTGACCTTACCGACAGTACCCTTTCAGTGTTTTGCTGAAACAATGTGCATGTTTTTTTCTGACAGTGACAACAGCATGAACCACAGGCTGTTATTCAGTTGCCATGCAGGCACAGTGCTTTTATGCAGCACATTCATTTGGTGGAGAGGCTGACAGAAAGATGCCAGCTTGTGTGCTGCATTCACATGTGCACTGGCATTGATATGGAGAAAACCAACTGGCTGGGCACAAGCCACCTAGCTGCATTCAGGTTTTGATGACTTCAGCTCTCTGCAGCATTATTTTCCTTCCTCCGAGAATTACTCTGCCTTGTGTTTTCTCTCTGTTTTGTCTGTGAAGTATACAATGACATTAAACACCTGATTTATTACCATTACTCCAGCACTAATTTAAAACTCCAGGCACAAGGAATTCTAGTTTTCTCTAAGTCAACGGCAGCTATAAATCCTTCCTTGAGCTTACAATTTCATTGAACACATGTGATAACCCTGCTAGCTCTGTACCATCACACTGTTGTGAAGTCTCCTACGTGTCACTGAGATGTCAGTGTCTACAAAGCACACAAAACTGCCCCCAGCACACCATATCAGAAAGATAATTTTGTGCCAAAATTGCTTCATACTTGGTTCACATAACAAAAATGAACTGAAACTTAGGTCCTGCTTAACATATGAGAGTTCATACTGTGAACAGTTTAGTCTAAATGCCTGAGGAAATAGGTGGAAAATGCATTGGAACAGAGAAGTGAAATGACTTCTCTGCAGTCAGTGGTAAACACCAGCTTCCCACTCTTCACATCACATAAGTGAAGGATGATTTTCTATAATGCTTCTTGTGGTGACTTCCATCTGCATCCTGAGTGCCTCTGGAGATAAAGCCTCTAATGCTTCTGCATCAGCATTGATTCAGGAGGCTCTGGAGTTTTTCCTTGCTTTAGAAATGCTGGTCCACATCCAAGCCTTGGTCTTTCCTACCATAAATGTAAGAATGTAAGAATTCTCACATGTAGAATGTGAGCAAAGAAAAATCTTTGTGCATCATTGGTGGCAGTGTCCATGTGAAAGGCAACTCTATCCTGAATCCTAGTACTTTTACCATGCTAGTGTCTCATATGTTTCAGTCCTTTACTAACTCAGCCTTACACTCCATGGCCTCGACTGAACAATTTTCTTCTACTCACATTTTCATAGAATCATAGAATCATAGAATGGCCTGGGTTGAAAAGGACCATAGTGATCATCTAGTTTCAACCCCCCCGCCATATGCAGGGCCGCCAACCACTAGACCAGGCTGCTCAGAGCCACATCCAGCCTGGCCTTGAATGCCTCCAGGGATGGGGCATCCACGACCTCCCTGGGCAACCTGTTCCAGTGTGCCACCACCCTTTGGGTGAAAAACTTTCTCCTAATCTCTAACCTAAACCTCCCCTGTCTTAGTTTAAAACCATCCCCCCTCGTCCTGTCACTATCAACCCCTGTAAATAGTCACTCCCCCTCCTGTTCATAGGCTCCCTTCAAGTACTGGAAGGCCGCAATGAGGTCTCCCTGGAGCCTTCTCTTCTCCAAGCTAAACAAGCCCAGTTCCCTCAACCTTTCCTCACAGGAGAGGTGCCCCAGCCCTCTGATCATCTTTGTGGCCCTCCTCTGCACCCGTTCCAAGAGCTCGACATCCTTGCTGTGCTGGGAGCCCCAGGCCTGAACACAGTACTCCAGATGGGGCCTCACAAGAGCCGAGTAGAGGGGCACAATCACCTCCCTCTCCCTGCTGGCCACCCCTTTTTTAATGCAGCCCAAACACAGTTGGTTTTGCAGGCTGCTGGCTCATATCCAGCTTCTCGTCCACCAGGACCCCCAAGTCCTTCTCCGCAGGACTGCTCTCAAGGAGGTCTTCCCCCAGTTTGTATAAATATCACTTATCTTAAGTCACCAAAGGAATGAAGCAATCACAGCCCTCAAGGATGCATTAGAGTGGATTACTGTAATACCTGAAGGGTCAAGATAAACTTTAAATAGATACTTAATCTTATCCCTTTCATCTCAGGAGCAAGCCTCAGGCATTATCTCTTACTCAGAAAATTTAACCTAAATTAGTGAGAGAAAGAGACAGAGAGCAAACTCCAATAATCCTGAGCAATTGGCAGAATAATTCTTCAGCATTTTGACTGAAGAGATACGAAATAGCACAATTATGGAATTGAAGCTAAAACACTAAAAAATCTTTCTTATTATGTATCAAGCATATAGCTCTAGCTTCACCTAAACCTCAGTTTCTCCTGAACTACTCCATCTCAGATAACTAAAAGGCACAAACTCCACTCCCCAAGCACTTTTTTTTTTGATTAAAGCACAAATTTATCCATTTGCACAGGAGTCTGCAAGCACTTTCACCTGGGATTCAGGCAAAGTCTTATCTTCACCTTGTAGCACCCTCTTCTCTGGTTTCAGACTGTGTCCAAACCCAGCTCCCTTGCTTGAATAGTAGAATTGTATGCTTTTATGTTCCACATTTCTAGCTCAGATCTGCATATCTCATTTGAGGGGTTGGAATTTATATGAAAACCTGTGCTCCAATAGATTCTGGATACCTTAAGCTATGCTGCCAGGCCATTTTGGAAATCCTCCATGTAATACTAGTAGGTGCATCATCAGTGCATGTGTGCACATGTGCATTGAGACACAGTCTTGGAGGGGCAGCTATATGTTAAAGGATAACCTGTGAAATTGAAACTGAGCATTTGCAGTATATGTTACTGTTTGAAACTCTTGTAAAGGCTTTTTTAGCCGATTTAGAGACATGAGATCAAGATCTCCACTGGAATCAAATCCCATTCATGGTGTTTTTTTGAAAGTATTTGAATATCTGTACCAGGATTAACCATCTCCTTTGGACAGACAAAATTTTAATACATATTTATACATTTAAAAGTGAAGTGGCTGAGGCTTATATGAGGATTTTAGAGGGTACATATTGTGGTATATTCGATTA
>VZTO01006724.1:343-26184 GCA_013400615.1 Syrrhaptes paradoxus
GATGTAAGTGTAGCGGCTGCTACTGGTCTCCCATTCCAATAAGTGAATTTGGAATTTTTTGTTCACATCCTGAATCAAACGTCAAATAGTTCACTAATTTTTAAGGGAGCTACCCACCATTAGTTTATCTACTGACTGCGCTGGACATAATTAACTTCATTGTGTAGATGTTAGCAATCAGTCAATGATTTGGATGCAAACAAGAAGTACCCAACTACCGAGAGATAAACTCCTTTAAGGTAAAACATACCCGTCCTAGTCTCCTGGGCACTGCACACGCTTCACATGCTGGTTAGAGCACAGCAATTTAAAACAAGGCTTCACCGGCAACTATTGCAAACAGGCTGGCTATAGAACTACAGCTTAAATGCTGAGAAACTTTAAGGTTGACTTTGCTGCTCTGTATCATATTAACAGTGCCAAAGAATCTGCTCTTACAAAATTCATCAGCTCCTTAAAGTGCTATACAACCTTTGAACGCAGGATTGCCTTCCTAGTTTTCCCAAAGAAAAGGACTGAAGAACACCAACACATAACCCTGTAATATAGAGTTCTAGTCCCAGCAAATGCAGGACACTGTATCCCTGTCCTTCATATTCCTTCCTCTAGAGCACCAGGAAGGAAGGAAATTGCTTCTTGGCTAAAAGCACACAAGTAAAGCAACAGATCAGGGTGGCTGGTGTTTTGGGTTTTTTGTGGTTTGGTTGTTTGGAGGGTTTTTTTAATGCAGTATCCATGAAAATACTACACACTAGTAGTAAAGTTAGCTGGTTGCAGTGAGAAAGTGCAGACTTCAATAATTTCATTAAAAACATTAAATCTGAACTGTCAAGGTAACTGACCTAACTCACAACAGTATACGTAAATCTCAGAAGTACATTTAATTAACCATGGGCATTACTAATAGTTCACTGGTGCAAAGAGATGCCCAAAGCTATATGTATAGCAGCTGTATGCTTTGAGATGATAGCTACACTTAAAACTTTTATTTTAGCCTATAAATAGATTACTATTTTTACTTTAGAGGATAAAAGAACATATAATGCAGTAGGACCAAGTCAACAGTTAGACATTAGTTATTTCAATAATAATAATATGATTGCTAAATAATTTTAGCCCAGCACGGTCCAAATTATAATAAATGCTGTATTAACTAGATCCTTTCAGGAACAACATTGTAGTTGCCCTTAAACTGTCATGCTTCCAATACTATTTAAAAGTTAAACATTCCATTGTCCAACCAAACAGATCTTGTTTCAGAGTTTCAGTAGAATATTCACTTGTTTTAAAAGCTAAATTTTTCATGTGAGAAATTTTTTTTAAAAGTATACCTTACAAAACAAATTTCTCTGTAACAGGCTATAAATCTTTATCTTTTCTTAAAGATTTCTGACAGCTTATGTAAACAATAGTGTAAAATAGAAAAACTGGACTTGCTACCAGAGATCTTGTCCCATTTTCAAGCTGAACCCAGGAGAATGACATCCCTCCACTTAAAAGAAAGTCGAGCGTATTACTACACAATAGCTTTACTTACTCCAGATGGGATTCTCTTCCTTGGAAGTAATGTCTGTGTGCTGACCACACCAAGCTAGAGCCAGCAAACACATATTTTGCTCCATATTTTTTATCAGTTTAAATGAGATTACACAATCAGGCACTGTATAATTCTACAAACAAGGTGTTCTGCCTGTACAAGCTGCACTGTGATTTAGAGTACACCTGTACTAAGGTGGAGTACTGCCAAATACTATTATTCTGAAAGAACACCATTAACTTTCTTCCCCAAAACATTCCCATAACCTGTTCTTTCCCCATTGCTAGCTACTTTCAGTGCTCTTACAAAATAGAAGCTTCAAGTGGTCCAGGTTATTCAGTGACAGGTGGAGCCCTGACAAGGTTGGCATTAAATACATCACTGGGGCCCAGCAGGTGTTAGGCAATCTGAAGGAAGATAATGAAAAGAAGCTGGATTTTTTTTTTCTTTGAGTAATACATATGACAAAAAAAATATTGCTATAATGAGGTTGCTAAAGTTCCTTATGCATGGCTAGATATGGAGAAGCTGTAATCACTGATTTTAATGGAAATGTAGATCAGTTCCCAGCCTTCTACTTCTGCAGCCTCTTGAGAAGCCACAGTATGGCTAAGGTGCACTTGCAAAGAAAACAGACTACACAGGAGACAAAATATGCCAGTGGTGGAAGACAAAGACATGAGGCAATAAGTGATTAGAATTTGGTGGAAGAGAAGAATGTCTCAATCAAAACTTCAGCAACTTGAAGGGTCAAAACAATTCAAGCCTACATGTTGGTCAGAGAATTAATCCTGCTGGTATACCCGATGAGCTAAAATGACAGGATTAACTCGGTGACTAAAGAGCAAGTCAGAAAAATCTATTTGTGAGGACCACCCTTCCAAGTGGTTCTGCCACCCTGCAGCAAAGCAAGTTCCCTGAAGTAATTCCATGACGCATTGATAACATAACAAAATCAATCGCTTGCCTTGCTTTGTTTTCAGAAGCCTGAGTAGTTTTGGCAGGAATCTTCTGTACAGTGCAGTTGGCTGTGAATTTACACTTTGCTCTATGATAATTTTCACACACTGGTCACAAATAGCAAGCTGATAGCTTTCAGAACTCAAGGAAAATCCAGTGATACATATTTAACTTCTAACTCTGTAAGAGTAATCACCTGTAGAGGTTTTATAAATACAGAAGGAAAACCACTTAGGGCAACTATTATGAGTAACTAGAACTCATAACCTTTCAAATTTCAGTCAAAAGTTATCAGCTATAGGTAGCAGCTTTAACTTGCAAAGTAATTGAGCAACAGCAACAGGAAAAGTTCAAAAGGGTTTTTAAAACCACTATTATTTAAATTGCTAAAATGCTGGTGCTTCCTTTGCTTGTTTCCTTGCATTTGCTCTTATAAGTATTCTAGCATGCTCAAATTTCACTTTTGAGAATACCCCTTTTTCCAGGTGAGATATTTTTGAACTATAGGTTAAACTATGGGCCTTCAGTATAATCTAAGTGTAAAAGTATGTCTCAGTGTTCTGGATGTAGCTTTAAAAACTTCTTCCAATCCATCCTTTATGCTAGTTAAACTAGAATTGTAACATGAATTCTTTACCATTTAAAGAAAAAAGCTCTAAAGTCTTACAGATATCCCTAATAAAATAAAAAAATACTTCGGCAAGCACAGGAACTTTATTAAACATTCAACACAAGTTTAGAGGCTTCACTACAGCTTTTCATCTAACCCCCTTGCCACCCATGTAGGTCTTAAAGTTTCTCAATTCCACTTTTGAAAACCAAAGTGAAAGAGACTGGAGTACTTCTGCAGCAGATATTCAAGTGCATCTCATACGACAGTTGAGGGTCAGAAAGCCTATACTTACTTATCAGCAATTCTTACCTGTCTCTGAAGGATGCTATTGCCAGTTCTCAACCCAGAATACTGCGATGATTAATGAAACACCTCTTTCCTTCCCTAAGATTAGGTGGAGAAGCAGTCATCCTCTCACTAGCACTTACTTCCGCAGCAGGATGTATACACTCCACTACCCTGGTAATGTATTTGCACCATTGAACGTGCAAGAAGAGAGGGTAAATACAGGTCCTGAAGTAACTTGGTCAGTTTTCTCAAAGGAAGTGGTATAGATGAAGCAATTTTTGTAGATCTTTCTTCAGAATGTAACCTAACTTCTTCTCAGTCCCTTGACATAGATAAGCAAACTCCATATGAAGTCATCCACACCAACTTTACCACTAACATCTGTTTAGTTTCTTATTTTACAAAACAATTGAAAACCGTAATACTGGAGAGGAAAAACTTACCTCTAATGCCAGCGCTGTCTTGTCATAAGCACAGGGTACTCTCTTTTGGATAGCTTTGGCATAGACTGGTCCATTCTGTGTTGATGGCAGAGGATTGATCACTGCTCCAGGTGTACTGGATACTGCAGGAAGGGGACTTGCAGTTTGAGGCTGAGCATAAGCATGGGCAGGTTCTGGAATACCGTAACTGTTGGAATTCCTGTTTCCATGCTTCCCATGAGAAGATCTGACTAGCTTTTCTACATAAGGAACAGGAATCATCCCAATCCGACCATCCTTGTTTCTGGCACTCCACCACTGTTCTTCTGGCTTCTCTACAATTACCAGTATCTCGCCCTTTTTAAACGGAAGATCCTCAGCATCATTGCCAGGAAAGTCATAGAGAGTCCGAACATATTCCACATTTTCTTCTGCAGTGGGCATAGCAGGGGCAGATCCAGATCCCATTGGTGGACTTGGATACCTAAGTTTTAAAAAGATTTTATATAATCGATAGCTACAGTTTTGTACTTCCAGTAACAAAGCTAAATACCAGTTTTACAGGAGGAACACCAATTAGAAGAGAATTACTTATTCACCTTGTAACAAAACTATTAGCTTGGTCGCACTGTGAGGCTTTTCATGGGTAATTCGTGCTCTCAACGAATTACTTAAATACCCAAATTAGCTTCCCCAGAAACCCAATAAAAATCTATCATGGATGCAGAAAAATGGGCAAAATAATGCAAAATCTTCATTCACCTGTTCTGGATTGTCATGAGGATCTTAGGGAGAATAAAATTAATTCTATAGCTTAAGTTAGGAGAGTCATGATACATAAAAACAAACTACAATTATTTGGGTGACTTGTAGTTTATGACCATTGGCAAGAATGGAGTATGAAACGAAAAAGCTAACCATCTAGAAAAATTCCTTTCCCTTATTAACCATAATATTACCTCTAATTTATTCACATAATGTTTATTACTTTGCCCATCATCAGTCCAATAGTCACTTCATTGTCTGTGATAAGATTGTTCATCAAACAAGACTATTTTCACTGCAATCTATTTTCACCATAACCTTTATACATTTTACTGAAAGCAGCTTTCAAAAATCTTTATATATATAGGCCATAGTAGATACTTATTACCTAAGCTACGATAGAAAGAATGCATGTCATTAGCCTACTGCAATTCTCTCTTGCTACTTGCAAAATAAGATGGAAGTCAAATTCCTATGATTTTTGCAAGATACAGAAGAAGCCCTAAACAGACACCCTGCTGCAGCCAAAGCTGTGGGAGAGAGGGAACCCTTCAGAGAGTAGTCACTCTGCATAAGCAGGAGCTCAGGAACATCTGCAATGATGGTCAGAGCTCACCACAGATTAAAAAAAAAACAAAACCACACCACAACAAAAAACCCCACACAAATAGAAAGCTTAGAACAGTCAGCTTTCAACTGTTTTACAAGTTTAAAATGTCATCTCCAAGAGCTAAAACTGTCGTATGGTTATATATAACAAACTATTTAATCCTAACACAAAAAACGCCTCTTCATACTGTACTTTATGAAATTAAAAGAATCAGCCTTCACAAGCACCCGAGTACAATGTTCCCCTGAAAATGCAAGAGAAATAAGAACTAGCAATAACAGTTCTGAAGCACATACCTGTCCATGCCTATTCTAAATCTAATCCATTAACTAAAACTAAACTATAAAAAAAAAAATCCAGAAACACTACCTCCCATCCTCCTTGCAGTAGGATTTCAACCAATTTCAAACCATCAACCACGTCATTGATTTTTCTAAAAGAGTTTAGAACAAAAATGCTAAGGAAAACCAGCTAGTCAATCCCGTTTGTTGCTTTATAAGAAAGCTTGTCAGTTCACAGTAGGCTAGGTCCCATCTGTCTCTGAGAGAACAATAGCAGTCAAAACCTTGAAAATAAGGTGGTATTAAAGTGTTCATAAAACATTTCATACAAGACTCCTGACAAATACCAAGTGAGCGAGTGGAATCAGCAAAGTTTTCAAGTGCTTTGAGAAAGCCAAGTCAGTCATTGCCATAAATGATTAAGATCAAGATTTACATCCAGAAGGGCACAACGCTATCCAGGTTAAGGAGAACAGAGGTAAGCATAAAGATTGCTTCAGTGTCGGCTTTTTTCCTCCCAATTGTCCACAAGTTTAAGCATGCACATAACATTAGCCAACTCCATTTAATTGTTCCTGCAGCAGTGGAATGGACTTTTTTTTTCCCTTGCCCATCTCTCTAGCCACAGCACAATCACTACACAGAAGACTTCTCAGCAACTTTAAGAGTTCTTGAACCTCGTGCTTTCTGTCACATTCCTCCCATCACCAGACAGCCTTACAGAAACTTTTTTTGACCACTTGAGTTTTTCAACTTGACTTGTGAACCTTTGACAAGTTACTGATTGTCATTAAGAACTGCCCTGTAACAAGGTTAAATTGTGACTATAAACCTCAAAATTATTCTTCCCCACTAAGAACTTGCTACTCTGCAAAACAGTGAGAATTTAAACTGCAGAATTTAAAAGTGAACCAATCTGAATTTCTTTTTTTAATGTGTCACTATTTTTCTAGTTTTTTATTTCACGTCATTCTATCCAAGAAGCCCAAAAGCTTTGAAATAAGATACCGGGAAAGGCTTTACTAATTAAAAATAAGGAATACATTCTAGAGTTCTTGATAAGCAGTTCACTGATACAAGTTGCAGGTATGACCCATGTTGGGAATGGGACAAAGAATGAGCTCATAGCCAAGTCACATTTTCCCATCCTCCTAGAATAGCATTTCTCAGCGTAGTGCATGCAGTATGCAGATACAGATGAACAGTGCCATAACCAAACTGTGAAAAATAAATGTTTTACATTTTTTGGCGGGTGGAAATGCCATTCTAGAAGTTTGGGAAATGCTGTACTAGAATGTACTAAAGATGACTTAACAGGGTGAAGCAGTCTCATCACAGAGAGGCCTGTTCTATTGTAATCAGTGTGGATGGCAAGGGCAGACAGCAACTTAAGCTCAGAGGCTGTACTAAAATCACTGAGAAGACTTGTGAACCAGCTTCTCAACCATCCTAGAACAGAAGGACAATACCAGAAGGTTGACACAAAGCATGGCCACACCCTCTTGCAAGACAATTATAGTGGGTGGTAGAGATGTACGCGGTATCTTCACATGTGCCCACACGCTCTGTAAGAACAGGGCCCGTGCATTATACGGATGGTTTGACTGAAAGCAACCTGTAACGGCCACTGAGATCCAGACTGCTCAGAAGAACTGCTGTTAGAGACCGCTCCAAAGGAGGGCCATAAACAAATGTTCCCTTAGTGTATGGCCCTACATCCAATGTTAAGATCCCGGAGCTCTAGGCTGGACTGAGACACCCCCCGCCTTGCGCCACCTCGAGGGAAGATGGCAGTGGGTGGGGCGGAGGGAGGGTGGCACTCACCTGGGCGCAGGCTCGATGAGGGTGGTGGTGTCCAGGTAGTGGATCTTGTAGAACTCCAGCAGGGCGGGCAGATGCTCAAACTCCTGGTCGCCGATCTTAAAGCGGCGGTTGGGCAAGGAGTTAATGATGTAGTGGGAAACCCGGGAGTTCTCGGACACGGAGAGCACGTAGTCCCCCGGGCAGGTGGAGGAGTCCCGCACCAGGAACATGCCATGCCGCTGCCCTTGCAACCGCGTCTGCGCCTCCGCCCGGGACACCGGGCCCACGTACCAGCTGGAGCGGTCCGACGAATCGAAACGAGCGGCGGAGGACATGGCTCCGGGCAGGGAAGGGGAAGGGAGGGGGGGAAGGAAGGTGAAGAGCTGAAAGGCTCAGGCAGAGGAAGAGACCCGGAGAAGGGAAGGCCTGGGCAAGGAGGCCTGGGAGGTGGAGCGGGCTGGGGGCTAGGAGGAAGCGGATAGCGCCCAGCCCAGCAGATAGGAAACCCAGAGAAAGGGGGATAAGGGAGAAGGAAGCTCCGTGGCTCTGGAGGCGGAGGACCGGCTGGGGTGGGGCTGGCCAGACGCGGCGGTCAGGGCCCCCGAGTCTCCCTCAGCGGCGGGGTGTGCAGGGCATCCTTCCCGCCTCTCCCTCAGGCCTGCGGCGGGCCCGGCTGGGCGGGTGGCGAAGAGCAGCGGCAGCTGATAAGGACAGGCGGCCCAGGAAGGTGGCGAGGGTAGCCTACTACGGTGCCTCAGCGCCGGAGCCAGCCGGGGGGGTGGGGTGAGGGGAGACAGAAGCGCCGGGTTCCCGCTTTCTCCTATGGGCTCCCTCCGCTCTCAGAGCCGAGCACCAAAATGGCGGCGGCGCCGGGCGGTAGGAGTCCTCCGGAGACACCACCCCGCGCACGCGCGCTGAGCGCCGCGGCTCGCGCCGGCGGGCGGGGAGGTGAGCGACGCGAGGCTACCGCGCGCGGCGGGGGAGGGGCGGCTGAGGGGAGCCCGGCACCGCCTCAGCGACGGGGCGGCCGCGCTGAGGAGGGTGATGGCTGAGGAGGGGTTTAATTTGTGGGGTCCCCGTCCTCCCGTCCAGAGGAGGGGGAGCGCCCTCTCCTTCCCCAGTGTCCCCAGGCTCGGGTCGTTCAAACCTGCCCCAGCGCAGCCGGCGTGCAGGGCGACCCCCGGGACGTGAAGGGGCCGCGTGAGTCTGGCGGGGTGAGACCCCCGCCTGCCGCAGCCCCTCAGGGAGCAGGACTGCCCTCCCCGTGCGCCGCTGCCCCGGCGTGCTGCGAACACACTTTACCACAGGTTTCTCCCAAAAAAGCTGCCCAGTCCTGGGGATGAAGACGACTGAGGGGCACCCGCCAATGTACCTCCTCCATCTTGTCCCCATCCTTCCCTCAGCACGACCTCTCTCCTCAGTGGTGCCTGGCCCCAGGCTGTTCCCGCTGTGTCATGGCGCCTGGGGGCACACCACGCTTCCCTCCCCTCCAGGGTCTCTCCTGCCCGGCCTCGGACTGCCTGGGGCCTCCTTCCCCTCTCCACACCTCTGAGCTCAGGAGGATGCCCCACAGCCAGGCTCCCTGGCCACAGGCAGTCTGGAGACAGGCATCGCATTCCATGAGGCTTTCTTGTTTTATTAGTTGATTGTTTTTTTAAGGAACAAAATGGACCACTGCAATAATCTCTGATCTCAAGGTAACTTCCTACATGCTCTAAGGAGTAGCTTCCTGTCTCTATAAAAGCTTTATTCCCAGATAACGGGGTCAAAGCCTTGCCTGTCTCAGGGCGCAGGCAGGAGGGATGATGGTGTTGCAGCCGCTGCAGAGGAAGGAAACCCCGGAAAGGCCTCAGCAGGCCTCACGGGTAGGGGCTGGGCAAGCTCTTGGCACGCGGTGCAGCATAAGCTGTTTGAATTTTAGAGGGAGGTTGGCGCGCAGTGACCTCAGACAAGCAGCGTGGGCCTTTGCATGGTCTGACTCATGTTTGGGAGGACTGACAGTGGCAATCGGCACGTCCAGCTGAAACAGGCAAGGGCACAACAAAATAACTGCACTAATTCCCCAGATGTGCAAATAGCGTGAGTTTAGTCTGGACTTTGTGTTTAATTTGTGCTTTTGATTTTGTTGGGTTTTTTTTTGTTTTGTTTTGCTTTGGGGGTTGGCAATGTGAAATGAAGCCATACTTGAAAATAAATAGCATTTAAAATTGAGAAATAGATTTAAGATAACTGTCTTGAAGCACCTAACTGGACTGTTGAGCAGACTTATTCCAGCTTTGCCATCTTTGTTTCATGCTCTGCTTTTTCTGAAAGCTCTGTTACAACATGGTAATTTTTTTCTCTTTATTCTTTCTGCATTGGCAACTAGTGCCAAATGAGGTGTTTGGATTGGAACATACGGGCTGTGTCTCTGTAAACATTTATCAGAGTTCAAATAATGTAAAATGGAAGACTCATCCAGTGTCATTCTTCTGTTTTTGACAAAATCAACCAGGGAAGTCTCATAAGATCACTAACACGAAAGGATCTTAAAGTAGGCCCTGAATACGTGTACAGGTACCACTCGACCAGACACTAAAGTACAGCCATCTCCTGGTTGGAAAACAACAGCTGTTTAATCATGTAGCACTAGCAAAGCAGTAGATGGAGAGTACCATCTCTGGTATTCACATCTATTCACATCTATCTTCCATTGCTAGGGAAGCTTATTTAGTAGCTATACCTTTGATTCTTTAGTTCTGGTTTATGTGCTTGCATCTGCCCACAAGAGTCAGTTTTAAACATACACAGACACACTACAATAGATTATGAAGGTTATTATGTTTTCTTAAAGAGTTTAAAAGATAGTGCTTGGACTTACAATAACATGCTAAAGAATGTTTAAAAATAATTACAAAAGCCAAAAGTTAGCAGCAGAATTAGTAACGTATATAAAAAGGAAATAGAAATTCCTATTGCTATATTTTATTGAGTTATAATTTTTGTTATCTTAAAAAACAAATTTAGTATGTCAAATACATACTGATTTTGCATCCATTTTGTATGGATAATACTGAAATCTAAAAAGAGTGAAACATGTCAGGAATAAATAATATTTAATTAGAAAACAGTTTTTGTGCAGTACTGCATGGGCCTGGTCTGATGCTGGAGAACCAGCACACTCACCTTTGCATCCAGAGAGGATTCCAAGGCATGGAGAGGTTTTCAGTTTGGAAGGAACTGGTACAATTAGTGGCACAACTTGCATTCATACAGGCTGCACCCATCCTTCAAGTTATTCCCCCTCATTTTCAATAACTGTGGTTGAACTGGTCCAGATCTTCTAGCTAAAAGATCTCATTTCCTACTTACATACGAGAAAAAGGCGACTTGTTATCTGGTAAGACAGAGCTTCAACTTCCTAGACTACATACAATCATCTCAGGTGTATTACATCTCTACAACTGCATTTTGTTTAGGATGAATGGAGAAATGTATGGATTTCTAGGACTGTTTACCTTTTTATTACATATAAATGCATTTATGCTCTTTGCCTTACCTGTTGGCAGCTTCCACCCTCAGAGCATGGGCAAATAGTTGTAGCACAAGTGAGGAGGTGAGGAGCTCTTAAAGTGCATCAGCTGCTGATAAAATAAAAACTAATTTGGCAGAATATTCCCTTGAGAAGGTCCCATCCCTCTTTCCCTGTGCCCAGCTGCTCCTTCCTTTCACCAGAAGCTTCTGACCCCCACGAGTTGGGATGAATGCCAAATAAATTGTACATGAGGCTAGTCTCTAAGTAAGGAGAAGTGCATTTCTGTCAAGGGTATAGAGTGAGAATGAGAATCCTTATTTGTTTCAAATCAAGTACTGGGTATGTGTCCAATGCAAAACTGACAACCTTAATTTAAGCCACGAGGAAATGGGAAAGGATGTGTTGCATTTAGAGGTAGACAGCTGGAGAAGAAATACAGGAGTGAAAGCAGTTATGAAACAAAACTGAAGCAATTACAATCACTTCTCCAAATGTGGAAGCCTGAAATACTTCAGGATACAAGTCTACTAATTACAGATCTGGCAAATACGCCTGTGCAGCTTTACCTCTGTGCTGTCAGGAAATAGGAAAATAGATCATCAAGAAACCTAGTTATTATTATTCTGGACTTCCTAATGTATCAGCAGTTTAAGTGTTGGTATTTTGATCACTCAGTTAAGGAAAAGTTGTATTTTCTCTTACAGACCAGAAATAACTTAAAGCTTTCTTAGTTCATTGTCCATCTGTCTACAATGTCTTGCGCTATACTGTCTCTGGGGACTCGCTGGAAAAAATGAATTTTTTTTTAAGATACAAGACTTATATATTTAGGAGACCAGAGAATTTATAAATTAAAAAATATAAAATCAGACTAAAATCCCTGTGAGTACATGTTAGTATTGAGATAATACAAAGTTTAAGTGGGCTCTTGAAGGCTCAGTTCCTGAAGCATCATTCTTGATAGGAGAACCAATCAATAATTTATAGCTCTGTGTATCAACCTGTAATCTCTTCTGCAATTTCTTTATATAGGTAACTGTAGTAAACAAAAACAAAGATCTTTATATCTGCTGAAATAGATAAAATTGCCAATTTTAAAGCAAAGCAATTTTATTATTGTTTAGCCTATGTGCTAGTTTGAAAAGGTACATGCTGGACTAAAATGAGCTACTGCTAAATGAATAGGATGGTTTGAGCTAAGATAGACTCAGTGATTTTTTACCTAAACAAAATACATGCAAGTAAGATAGTGCATACCATAACTTTCAACAATTGCATTATGCTCAGATGAAAACAAATTTTGTGAGTGAAAGCAACAGAAGTTGTTTTTTTTTAATCAAATCAAAATACATAATACCTGTCCCTAGGTTTAGTTCATGTAACTTAGGGGTCTTACACCAATAACTAACAAAAACTAGAAAAAATAATGCAGCACTTCTCTCTAAGGTAGATGATCTGCTTTAAGGAAAAGTAATTTCCTTGTAACTGCAATCTAAGCCTTATGTTAACTTGCTTTGCACAGCATCCAACTGTAATATTTGATTAATAATACAATCACAAAATGGCATATACTGATAAATGGAGAAACGGATCACCTGGCTATCTAAAAATCAGTATTCAAACACAGGAGTGATAGGGTTGAAGCTGGGAAAAAAACCCATGAGTTTTCTCAAAATGTTTCTTTAGCTTAATAATTACTCATGAATGTTTTATATTCTCCTGTGTAATCTAAGAATTAGCCTACCAGCTTGGTTATTTGTAATAGTAAGTAATACCCTCTAGTGGTATACACAGGAAGAGGAAAAGAAGCCAGACAATGAATGTTTTCTTTTTATCATGAAAGAAGCTAAATAACATTTTCACTTGTATAACAAAGATAATCACTGGTCTGTCGAGAAGTGCTAGTTAAAATGGAAAATGTACTGCAAGCATTAGAGTTAGGTTTTAGTTAGAACAGCTGGGTCTAGGATATGACCTGGACCACTAGAAGTCTTGAATCGCTTGTTGTCTGCAGACAAAACAGATTGCCACGGCAACACTTGCAGTCTGTAAGGAGTGGTTTTAGTGATGTCCAGGTCAGAGAGAGCTGTCCTTACTTTTGAGGGCTACATTTAATTCCTACACATTAAAAGTAATTCTGTAGCCAACACAGGAATGTCAGTCTCCCACACTGCAGTGTAATGAAGTCTGTATTTCCAGACTCCATGTGCAGTTCAGAATTCATTATAAAAAAAGATTTTCTCAAGAAGCTCATATTCAGGGTTTCCTGCACTTACCAGGTCTTTTGTTTCATTTGCCAGTTGTCAAATGTTCAGAGATCGAGTTGAAAACTGACAGTGCTGGAGAAAAAAAGTCCAACAAATGTCCCTCTTACCAAGGAAAAGCTGTTGACCTTATTAAAAGAAGCATGTAAATACTCTTGAACCTTTTCCAGAAACCCAGTCTACTAATGTAGAGTCATCTAGGTCCATTTTGAAATCACCTTTGTTTCCATTTCTCTAAAGTCTGTGTGCACAGTATTTGTCATGATGTGATGATACTTAACTGGTGTCATATCATTCTGATTGATTGTCACTTTGGTTTTGCCCTTCTCCTCCAACCTCATTATTGCTAGAAGATTTAAAAGCTTTTGGTCGTTTGTCATGATTTTCTGGTTGTACTGATTACTTCCTGGCCCCCCAAGAGGAAAGATCCCATGCTATTCAAGTATCACACTGGTTCAGACTTTAAATCGGCTTCTAAACTAATGTTAAGCAAGATGGTAGTCAGAAGCCAATTATTTTAAGGCCTCATGAAGGAAGGATTTACTATGCCTTATCTTTCTGAGCTGTAGTAATTCTGCATTATGTTCCTGGCATTAGATCAGCTACTGCAGGGTCCTGGACCAGTGTAATCTTCAATACCTCTAGTTATCTCCTCATTACTTTTTTTCTTATGCTGTGGCAAACCAATCGCTGCTCTCTTTATCCTCTTTTAAAGCATATAATAAAAGAATTAAACAAATTGCCCATCTCCCAAGCTGGTGTAACTTCAGTGATGTTAATGTAGTACTATAGGATCTAATTAAACTCACTAACTTTCACACTCCACATCATAGTTAATAAAACTGAGACAGTAGTTAAAAAGAAAAAAGTTCTGACAAGGATTTATTAATTTCTGTTTGTGAACAAATGCATCTGACAGTTGGACGATGAGATTGCCATACTCTGTACAGAGAGTTTTTTTTCTAGAAGTCTTCTTTTCACTGTGTTGACAGAACCTGCAGTATAGAAGTTCAGTAGTGGGTGTCAGTTCGCAGACTCTAAGCGATGGCTGCATGCCCAGATGAGATGAAGGTTCAGACTTTCTTGCTGCTGTTTCTGTATGTTCGATCTTGCTGAAAATCAAGCTGTCTGACACCTGGCACAGGAGGGAGACACTAGGTGTTACCTTCCTGTCTTAAGCTGGCTAGGAAGTTTCATTACCAAAAAGTAAAGGAAAAATCTCAAAAAGCTATTTCAAGCTAAAAGCTGGAAGGAAAGAAGATAGTCAAGCTGAGCCTTCTGTGCCTTTTTTTTTTCTGTCCACGCTGAAGGTCGAGAAAAGTCTCCTTTAAAGGAAAAGAACCTCTATACTTTAACTGGGGGAAAACGGCAGTTCTGTGGTTACTTTAAAAATGCTGCTTTTTGGCAGGTGGGCGGATATGGACTATAAGTTGCATTTTGTGCAGAACATTTGCAGATGGGCAGATATTGTCTGTGAATGGCATTTTGTGCAGAACACTTATTTTTCAAACCTTTAAATACTGATTTATGTATATAAGAAAGACATATAAAATCTCTCAATATTTTTTCCAAGCCTTAATTTCCTCATCCACTGGCAAAAAAATAAATATGTAAGTTTTCTAATCTTCACTTGAATTGTCAAATTCCTCCCAGTCCGATACACTCATAACTTCCGATGGAAAGTCAAGGTGATACTTCACGCGGTCTGCATGCCATTCTGAGAACCATTTCTCTGTTTCCATCAAAATAGCTCTCGGCAAAGTGAGGACGCAGGCAGCCATCCCAGAAATATCATCCTCCAACTGAGGTCCTTCCTCCCAACAGTCTCTCTCTGCATCGTAAATGTGGACATAGTCCATGCGGATTCCTCTGTTGTGGGATCTGCCTCCCAAGACATAGATCCTGTTGTCTAAGACCGCAATACCTGGCTCTCCATGTCCTGCAGGAAGTGGACATACATTTGTCCACTGATCAGTGCTTGGCCTATAGCAGGCAACCTGTAAAAAAAAGAGATTAGCCAAAATCGAACTTGTATCTTAGTGACAGAGCCTAACCATATGGCAAAATATTTAGGAAGCCATGCTATATCATCAGTCTTTTGACAGGGTGTTGATGAAGAGAGCATATCACTATGTAGTAGCAGGACTGTACTCAGCAGGAGACTGTGCATAGTTGCCATATAGCTTTGAATCACAACTTCTGACCCTGCTGCTGGGGTAAGTGCTGTATGTCATTCAAAAAACATATACTAAAGCGAAAGAGATGGGGACAGATGCTAATATAAGCTCAGACATAATGCATCTGCTTGCATTAGGAAAAATGTGCTGGAACATACAAATACGACAAATCTGCTAAGCTGTCTCTGCAACATATGCTGGGAAGTTTTGGATTTCATTGGGTACCTCTTTGGCTAACTGCTTTTATTTGTAAGCACCTTTTTATCACTCAGATACACTTTTCATTTAGATTTAATTCTGCCATCTTCATTGGCTTTATAGCAGCAGTTACTTTTTGTGTCTTCTCTTGCAGTTCTAGAAGGTGGAATAAGACTCAAGAGAATCCTCTACAGCCATCACTTACCATCAGGTACTGTACATTTAAATGCATTATACAATGGCCATCCAACATATCCTTAACAACTCTGTCCTGCAATTACACAGTGGTAATTTGAAGATCTTCAACTTAGAAAAAATGCATGTGAGAAGACAATGTAAAGTAAATTTACTTAATGTGCTACTTATTGTGTATGTGCATGCCAGTGAATGTTATCCGTCAAAGATATTTTAAAATCAATAAGAATTCCAAGTGCTAGAGCTTTAATGCTTTGTGGGTTAGACTGGATTCAAGACAGACAACAATAAATCATTGCAAGTTCTGCAATTGAGCGGGGGAGAGCGGGTGCAGTACCTGTTGCTGGGCAGAGAGTATGACCACCATGCTTAGTAGGAGAAAGACATTACGTCAGAGTGCAAGCATCCATAAGAAACAGACTCTTCCAAGAAAGACGTGGTATGACATGCTCTCACCTGGTGAACATCCCTTCTGTAGCCAGAGTCATTGTTGCTTCCTCCAATTACATAGAGCTTTCCTAGCAATGCAGCCATCCCATGCCAAGCACGTCTCACTGGACCATCTGCTAAAATGTCCCAGCGGTCAGTCTTTGGGTCGTAACATTGTAGCTCCTTCAAATAGTCTTCTCCTCTCCTCCCACAAGTAATGTACATCTTCCCATCCAGTGCTGCTCCAGCATGTGCATAGACCTGTAGCACCACACAGGAAAGCAAGAGGTTGAGGTCTGGATTTATATATTTCTCCAGTTTCAAAGTATGGAGTAGACATTAAGGGAGTGACATTCTTCACGAGTTATACAGATATCAAAATCTGGAAGGATTTTCTTACAGACAATTCATTTCTAGGTGATTATGCTGTAAGTGTGAATTTCTGAATGAAATACACTAGAATTTCTAAAACTTCCAGAACTGCAGTGGGTTCTCATTCGTATTGTTAGAAGATCATTCATACTATTACTTGTCTCTCTAGTCTACTTGGAAGTCTGTCTGTTGGAGATTTTTCTTATACAAGCAATGTTATCAAGAATGCAAGATATCCTACTTAGTAGTATTCAGTTGGATCTTAAGGCTTTTGATGTTCCCAGCACTGACATGCATTTATTATTTGCGACCCCATACAAACTGTTTATTCTTTTCTGCCTTTGCATCCCTTTTGTATAACAGCAGTAATATTTATGTTTCTAAGGTGTCCTGAGATTCTTAATCGAGAGGCATTATGAAGTCACAAATATTATTTTGTGCTAGTCACTAGACTCAAAGCTTTTAAAAGGTGTAGTAGAAATCAGCATAGTTCCTTGAAAGATTACTTAGGATTTTAATTTTCTTCCCTAACCAAGATTCATCAAACAGTTGTTTGCATTTATTTTCCTCCTTCGCATCACTTTTAACCTGGAAGTGGAAATTCTTGCCTTTTTAAGCTATATTAGAACTTGGAATGAACTTTTCCACTTTTCCCCAATTCCCACGTCACTACACTATTTCCTGGTTCCTGAGGTCATGACTGCTAGTTTGGCAATTGCTGTTCTAGAAGGATAACAGTACTGATGACAAAAGGTGGCTATTCACTCACATATTTCAAGAGAGTAATGGTCTTACATTAGCCAAAATGTGGTTCTGCATCACATAAGCTATTGTCACCAGAACTTGTTACCCAATTTCAGTTCTGTGTCCAGGAACTAAGTAGTCTATAGAAATTTATGTACCTTCTTATTGGGGCATGATCTCTTCTGACCAAGAGTAAAGCATGTTGTCAGGAGTGTGAGAAGCTTGTGCTACTGTGGCTCATAGTTTACCTGCCTGGGAGGAATGTGAACTTCTTGTTCTCAAAGGTTATGTGTTCAATTTTAAATGGTTTTAAGGATTAACACAACAAAAGTACAGGGGAAAACACCAAGAAAACAGGAAAAATAAACATTTAACCTCAAAATGGAATTTACATATATTATTATTATTCTTTCTTTATATTAATTTATCCCATATACAGTCTACTGTTTCCCATCTGAATATCAGCAAATTTAAAGCTACACATGAGGAAAGCATCTAAAAAGATGAAATCAGGAACTGGGGAACTATAGTAGTGTGTGTGGCTAATGCACTCCTTACCTCCTTCTTCAGAGGTGCCACATATTCCCAAGTGTTGCTTTTAGGGTCATACCTCTCCACCTCCCTCAGGTCTTCATGGTAATCTCGGCCTGCGACAGCATATATATAGTTGTCCACAACACAAACACTGAGGTCAGCATGCTCTTGCTGTAGGGACTGGATCTGGAACCATTTGTTGTGTCGCGGGTCATACCTTGTAAAAGAATGGGATCAAAGAATATTCCTACAGCCACAGAATCATTGCTGGAATACCAGACAGTACCACAGATGTGGGTTACTGTACTGTCTTTGGATGAAATTGAGCTCAGCTGTGAGTGGAGTGAAATTTGGCCTTGTCAGCATTTTATTATTAGCAAAGTTGTTTTAGTCTATTTTTAGAAGGTGTATTTTAGCTGATACAATCATGCTATAAAAGTCTAGGTTTTCCATTATCTTATACACTGCTGTCAGGTTATATATCAAAATCTCTGCTTGCACAAAGCCATTCTACAAGGTAAAACAGTCTAAAAATAGCACAATGACTGAATCTGGATCTTCAAGAGGCAAAGAAGAGCATAAATATGTGGCAGGTTCTTTGATGTTTTTTTTTTTCCCCAAATATCTGCTGCTCAAAGTGAACCTCATGATTAATTTCCAGATTAAAATATCTATGTGGTCTGGAAATTTTAGTTACAGAGAAAACTGGTTGTGAAGTGAAACTACACATGACATAAAATAAAGGCAACTCAGCTATATGACCACATTATAAAGATAGAAGGGTTTATAACTGGTTTTCCAATTTAATGGGCAATATGATCTAAAACTAATCTTTCCTCCTGCTCTTTTCCCTGCCACAGAAGCATATAAAAGGACCCTGTAATGCTGCTATTGTGCACACAAATTCTTGATAATCAACCAGTAATAGAATTTTACTTAAAAATCCTTTTTGGTTGCTAAATGCCTCTGTACTGGGACCAAAACTACACATGGAGGACTTACAGAAAATCCTAGTTCAAGAGCATCTAGACATTCTAGGGAATCCTAATTCATTGCTGCTTCCTGCACGTTTAATAGTTCCCCCCTTCAACAGGGCAGAAAGTAGCACATGTAATACTCTTGCATGAGTAGCTGAACAGGCTTGGCTTTGTCCCATAAGCAGTGCTGGAAGCTTCCTGTTTACTGTGAGGCTCATTTCTTTATTTCTTGTTTTCTTTCAGTGAGGTCTGTGCTCAGTTCCTCATCTTTTGGCTCGCAAGCATACAGACTGCGCTGCTGGCTTACTGACTCAGAGACGGACAACAGGGTGGTAAGAAAAATAATAGCAGGATTATCCTTATCTTACCTCCAACACCTTGACTCTGCTCGAAAACCACTTACATTGTTGTCTCCACCAATTAAATATACAAAATTATTGAGAACAGCAATCCCCTGGTTGGACATTCTGGGGGCTAGTGCAGCTGTAAAGTGCCTCCACTCTCCCAACAAGGGGTTGAGATACTTGGCTTGATCACTGAGGACAATGGATGGAGTAGAATGCATCCCTCCAAATCCCACTACACACTGGAACTCTGATCTCAGCTGTGTCTGGGAGCTCTGAAGCATTGGCTGAAGACATTCATTCTTGTGGTACATTAATGCATCTGCGACTGTATCTTTTAAAGGACATGGACTTAATTTGTCATGAAGCCTTTGCAGGATCTGGGGTTCCATCAGAGGAAAACGAACTGTCTCAAGTAGCTTAAGGGGCTCCATCAGGGAGACCTGATCTGTCTCCAGTTGCTCTGGAGAATAGTGATAAAAAAGTGCTCCATCATAAACTTCAAACTCATAGTTAACCTCCAAACGGTTGCTGCTGAGAAGGGAGTAGACCTTCTGCAAGGGTAGCTGTCGGTACACCTGTGTCCTTGAGAAAGCTGCAAAGTTCTTCAAAATGTAGGAGTCCAGCTGATCACTCAAATGTCTCAAGTCATAATGGTCAGCTAGTCTGTATACGTCAAGGATGTTCTCTTCGTCTACCCAGGACATGAGAAAATCACAACAGAACTTAATGACTTCTGGAATCTGCAAGAAAGAGAGATTTTTTCATTCCAGACACCACTTGCTTCACACTCGAGACAGGTGACAGAAGCCTGTGGTGACTGTAAGAAAGTTGTCCACAAGATGACTGCTCTTCTCACAGTCTGACCACCATGTTCACTTGTGCCCAATTCACCTTTCTTCAGAGAAAAATAACTCAACATGGGTATGTAGATGAATATGATATAGATCTAGCCACACTATACTACAAGTCTATGAGTCAAGAGCACAGGAAGCCATCTGAAAGGAAAATTAATATTTAGTTTTATCTCCTGAATACAATTTGAAGTTGTATCTGGCAGGAAGGACTACTGGCAAATAAAGAATTAATTGCTGTCCAAGACTCCCTCTGCTAACAAAGTGGTGCAAAGTGTGCAGAAACCAACCAAAGCAAGCACTCACAAAGTTTAAGATTTAGTAACAAAGCCTTGAGTAGTGGTTAGCTGCAGGGGAAATTAGAGAAAAAAACCCTTGTTTTAGAGGCCCATGAACTCTGCACTAAGTGCAGAAACCATAGTGGTAGGATTTCCTGTAGTGACAGGGTCAGGGAAGGTTACGTGCCTGTGGACTCCATCTGGGGAAGATCTTGGCAGGCTTGAGCAGCACAATTTCTGAGCAGCAAGCCTCGTCCTTTTCCATAGGCCAAAGGTATTCTACTGTAGGGAAGCTTTCATAAGGAGGTCAGTGGAAGTGAGTGCTGTATAAAATAGTCCTCTAGATTAAATGGTAAATTTTTATAAGTAATAAAATAATTGGCACAATGATGATGATGATGTGGATGCACTCATTCATTGTTCCTCCCCTTCTGTAGTTAGTTCCAGTGGATACAGCATCCCAAAAGAAATTCTTCTCACCAGACCCATGCTCTTTTTCACCCCCTAACCCTCCATCTAACCAGATATCCATATTTTCTTTTTTTTTTTCATTGTTGCTTTTGTTTCTTGCTTCTTTTTTGTCACATCTCCCAGTACCTCACCTGAAGCTGACAGGCTGCAGCTAAGGTTTCCTGTACACTGTTCACACTGAGTTCCAGCTCAGAAGTGTAAATGAAGTTCAAGATTTTACACATTGCATTGTAGGAGATTCCATGAATATGAACTTCCTCTTGTTCCATCTCTCTCAGTCCTCCTGCAAACATTCCTCTGTAAAAAAGACAGCACATGATGTGGTAGATTTGCATTGAAATTATTTTCAGTTTGCTTATCTTATGTCATCCTGGGAACATAAAAAAATATTCATAAGGATAAAAACCTAGCCAGGCACTTTTATGGGATTACCTCTTCTCTAAGCCAATGGCACAAAGAGCACAGCTGAAGGACTTAAATACAGACCCAGTATGTGGATAGTAAATGGGAAGAGGCAGATACTATGGGTGCTGGGTAAAAGGAAAAACAGAGGAACTTTGGACTGTAGGCATTTTTTCTAAGCTAGAGCAGTTCTTCCTCCAGTTAGAAGTTTGTCTGGATTGCCTTGGGATTTGTTTGTTTTAGTCAAATTGACCAGAGGAGTGCCTGACAGTGAGGCACACTATAGGCACATAACAGAGGCGTGACCCACTTCTAGTGACTTTTGGTGTATTATGAAATGATCACCACAATGGGCAAAGTCTTACAATGCTAAGGATATATCTCTCCTCTTTATATACCTCTAAGTACCACAGGCAGTACATTTAGTGAATGTAAGCTCAGTGTGCAGTAACAAGAGCTTTATTTCTGTAGAGATGTAACGGAGAGATAATAAAGCCATACTGAGTATTTCGAAACACATTCAGCTCCATCTTATGGATCTAATTTACAGTTAGTTTAGAAGCAGTGTACCAAGACAGAAGATTTGGATGTTGCATGTTTGAGTAACATTCAAACACGTGCTTTTTACTGCTGTACTGAAGTATACCTGAAATAGTCACAGGATGCAGCTAGAAGTATGCGATGAGCCTCAATAGGTTTCTCTTCTACTATAAGAACTACATCGAAGAGGATGCTGCTGTCTCGGAGAGATACCAAGCCACTGAGCAAGGCCTGAGAGTGCTCTGCACTGCGGTATGTGTTGCTGGTGCGCTGCTGAAGAGAGGGCTCGAGTTGAGCTTTGTGTGGCTGAGTCAGCTCCTGATCCTCCGCCATCCCAGGCAGAAATGTTCAGCCAACAGCTGTAGCAGAATGAAATCTGTGAGACAACAGAATCAGCAAAAGTTTGTGCCTTTTGCTTTACAAATGGTCCTCTGACCCCTGCCTGTCACAGTAAATAAATCAAACCAACTCTTCAGTCAATGGAGAGACAGTTCTACCCTGAAGAAACTATTCTGAAGGATGATACTGGAAATAGACAGGTGTATGTCAGCACACCAAACTGGCAGAACATGGTGTTTCAAACAAGTACTCTGACTCTTGGGTTTTCAGTGCAAGAGTCAGAGTACGTAGCATGTGGGGATATTTTTTTTTCTTAGCAAGAGTTTCACTTCCCAACCCATTACCAGAACCCCTCGTTTCCTTTGCATTTCTGTATAATTTATAACAAAGAACTAAAGTGACATATTGTTTGCCAAATTCCAAGTTACCTAATATCCTCAGATAACTTTGCTGCAACATAAATTGCACCTTCGCTCCTTCTCTTGATATTTTACCCCAAAATCTGGAAGCTTTCCTCTTTCCCTCTCTTCGCTTTTCCATTTTACTTAGCTGAGCACATTTCCATCAATCATTGTATAAAATATGAAACTGTAGGCTTCAAAGTGAGTTTCTTTATTGTGACAACCTCAAGCTAGCATGCACAACTGCTTTTCACTTTACCACGATTCCCTGCAGAGAGAGGGGATTCTCTCCAGCACAGGCACTGTAGAGGGCTATCCCGTACCTTCTTCTAGGGCTGCTACTGCCACTGTAGGAAGGTTCCCTACAGCACATGGGGAAACACCTGTAAAAAGCTATCTGGAAGTGATTGTGTTTCGTGTCTATGGTTAAGCTCTTAAAATCTCATGAGTCCTCTTCTACCATCCTGTAATTTACCCTTTCCATTGTCTTTTAAGAATGTCAGAAGTAGCAGTTAGAGCTTTTAGACTCCATCCAGTTGTCAGAGGACATTAAAAGAAAAACACATTAACAAAAGGAAATAACTTGGCTGATAATGGCGGCTTAAGACACAGCTATAATAGCCTCTCCTCCAGCAGCCTGGGAAATAGCTTAGGATAGGGGTAGTCGCAAGGGGTTATCAGCAATCAGAGAAGCAAAAGCAGAACAAACCCAGCAAATCCAAACAATGAAGAAATGGAACCATTGTTCAATTGTGCCATAGACCGTGAATGCAGCACTGGAAATCTCTCCAAGTACCGCAAGGTATTCTGTGCATGGTCAGGGAGGAACGAGCTATCTGGATGACACCAAGAAATATGAAAATACTGCATGGTAAATGGGATGGAAAAAAACTGCGAAAGCATATTAATTCTTGTCTGCTTTTTGCCAGCAAAACCAGTACGTCCAGCTGAGAAGATGAGACAGCCTTCTAGGGAGCACATTCAGGTTGATTATACGGGGGAGACTATCCATCATCAGCTGAAGAGATGAGTAATGGATTATTTTTCAAGACAGGTAGATGCTCTTTCCTAGAAAAAAGATTACTGCTTTTGAAGGAGACAAAACATTACTGTATCATTTGATTTTCTCCTGGGGAATACTAAAAGTGATGGATTGAGGCAAGGGAGATAATATAGTAAGAAAGGCAAGTGACAGAGTGAGTGTTGCTAGATGTCGATCAAAAATTTCCCATTTCACTAAAAGAGATTAAATGCAACAAAAGTAAAGTAGGGTAAGATATGGTCCAAACAAGGAACAGATTCAAATTAACTCTGTTAATGTGGTTTAATGTGGTTAACACTTCAGAGTTAATGTTGTCAGTGCTCCAGAAAAGGTTACATCTTTTCAGAAACTTGGAGAGCTGTATCTAAAGAAGTCTCTATGAGAGTAAAATCATTGCATCAAAAAGCAGAAATAAATGTAACAAATTAACTATTTCTGAATTCAAAGACTTTTGCTGGGTAGGCGAAAAAAGCTTTCAGCAAGTAAAGCCCCAAACAAATATGGTAACTGGAACCAGGAAAATCAAATGGTATTATGAAAGAGAGTAAATTTTTTAAAAATTAGAAATAATTCAGGGATTCTGAAGCCTGTGTGAGCATTAGTATCTGCAGAGCTTTCAGTGACAAATGGGGCTGTCTTGGAGCTCTGCAGGGAGTTTATCTCACTGCTAGTTTAGATATGGACTTGAATTATCCCACAACTGTAAGCAACAGCTGAACAAACCAACTCTTCTAGCTGACTGGTGGTAAGCCCAGTGTGGTCAAACACAGATGCTGGGAGTGCAGCTGAACCATCCTCCACTACTGATTTTTGGCTAGTCAACAGCTGAGCCTACAAGTATTTTGCTAAGCTCTATTTTCAGAATTTTGGCGGTCTCTACTTCCTGTTGTCTACTTCTACCCCTGGATTGTATCTTGGCTGTCACTGGTGAGCTGGACTGTCCTCAGGGTGGTCACTCATAAACGTACACCAATACAAAAGCTGCCTTGTACGTCTGGAGCACAGAGCCACTATGATATAGAAATTCACCACTACCTGTGAGTATTTTGCTATCCACAGTTATTTGCTGCTAAGCAATTTTGGGCTTGTAGGTTGAATACTGATGGTGCTGTGGAAAAAGGGGTGGATAACTACAGAGCAGGTGCAGTGTATGTGATCTAAAACTTGACAGAATACATAAATCTTTTTGTACATGGCACATGAAATTGGGGCAACCCAGAGAACCTATGTCCTGTCATGTGTATCTCCCTGCTCTCTTAAATTGGTCTTAAAGGCTCTGAATGCCTGTTGTCATAGTTTAAACCAGTGGTAACAAACTACTCCAGAAAAATTCTCCCTGCTATGATTTTTATGAATTGTTGCCTGCTTATAAAATTAAAGATAAGCATTTATGGTATTAATCCATGATGTCTGACTAACATAAGTGGTTAAGTCCTCTTTGAGCCGAAAGCCTCTTAACTCATACCTAGGTTGTCTTAGGAGCTGGTAGACAAGACCTTTAAGACAAGGAAAGCTTGCAGGGGATGGCCAGCAAGATTTGCTTAGCTGATTACTGAGTGCCCTCACCTTTGTAATAGCTGTACAAGTTGCAGCTGGGGTTGAGTGAGTAGGAAGTTACAAAGAGTGGTTGTTGAAGCAGGGTTGATGGGGTTGTGTTGTGAGCTTCTTTGCAAGAAAAGTAGAGTGGTTTTGGTATTCAAGTTTTCTGGATTAAATGCTGTATGCTTGGTGAGCTGATAGCTTATTTCTCTAAATACTGTTCTAAATGCTGACTGCAAATGTGCTGGGGAGGGGTATTGGTGTTGGCACAGCACCTTGCTTCTCAGGCTGTGTGGTCTAACTATGATCTTCCTCCTTTGTGCTTTGTGTCTTTGTTACTGTCAAAATCCGGTAGCCCAAACAGCATAAGTGTACCAGCTGGGTGGGGGGGGGGAATGACTTAATGTATTAGGAATTGTTATGCCTTTTACATTTCCATCAGTCTTAAAAATAACAAAAAACTGTATTGAATAATATCTGTATACTTTTAGCTGAAAATAATTTAACCCCATCTCCTCAAACTTGTATTCAGCTTAATCTTTATTGTCCTTTAAAAAAACCCATAAATGTACTACAAGCAGTACAGCTCTGAATGGAGAGACAGGTTTGTTCAGCTTCCTGCATGCTGTAGAAAAACTTCTATTTACTGTTTTTTCTTCCTGACCACTCATGAACTTTGCTGGCTTTTAGGGCTTGAGATACTGTTTTCACAGGCTGGCATATCTGTCCCTAGGAATGAAGGAGCTGGAGGCAGGCCCTTGCTAGTTAATGTAAATGCCCAGCTCCTTGAACCATGCAGTTAAGTTCCCTGTGTCCTGAGCCTCTCTACCAGAAAGGGGTTTGGAGGATTTTCTTGAGGCCTCTCTGTTCTTTTACTTCTGTTATTGAGAAACTTGCTCTGTGACTGAGCCAAGTTCCTAGAAATCTGAAACACTTTCCCCTCCCCCC
>VZTO01006724.1:35160-56424 GCA_013400615.1 Syrrhaptes paradoxus
TTTTTTTTTTTTTTTTTTTAGGGTTGTGTCTGTCAGTGATGTTTCTTCCTTGTGCTCCATCCAGTTTAGTCATATATGTCATATGTTTGTATTCACTGGCTTGTTTAAAAAGCAAACAAAGTTGTTTCTGGGATAAGTGTACAATGACTGCAGTGGATTTTTTTTTTTTTCAGTGATTAGTATGTGCTAGATATCTGAAAACATCTTGACTTGGTTTCATGTTGGTACTTGGAATACAGTGAAGCTAGCCAAGGTTTATAATGGGTGGGTTTGTTGCATGAGAAACAGCAGCAGTATATTGCCTAGAAAGACTGGAGCTCTGTGTGCAATGAATTCCCATTTCCTTGCATAAGCTTCCAGTTTTGTCATTAGTGAGACTTGTGTAGTAGGTAGAAGGTGGAGATAATTAAAATAAATATCTGGTGAATCACCTGAAAGTTTTCTTAACTTGTGGAAGGGTTGTTCCTAGCAGCTATGACAGTGCGCTGTTTTATATGTGTGTATATCTTCCAGTTCATCCTACAAATGCCAAGTGGTATTTGTCAAGACAAATATTAACACTTGGTCTTAAAAGTTAATTTAAATGTATGGAGCCATTCATGTAACTCATTTTAGGTGCTGTGTTATAGCTTCTGGATACAGAAGTATTATTTTGTTGCTATTTCACACTTGGGTTTCCTTTATAACACCAAATTTAAGTTTTGAGGTTGTGTTGGGGAGGGTTGGTTTTTTGTGTGTTTTTTGTTTTTTTGGTTTTTTTTTTAAGAGTGACATTGTATGGATGAACATTTCTGGGATGCTGTGTGAAATAGGTACCCTAGCGAATGTGTCAGTGGTCGGGGTGTGTGATTTGGTTTTCATTGTTTGAGAGAATACTGTATTTGATGGCCTAAGCAGCCTCCTTCAATATTAGGTTCTTGTGTGACTCCAGGCCCAAGCAGGACTTTCATACCGTTGCCAGATCCCGGAAAGCCTGAGCTGAGATGGCTGAGGCCAGGGAGCAGCTTTGGCCTCTACCAGGTTGTTCCAGGAGACAGCGATGATGTAGGAATGTGAAAATATACTTGTGTGTGTGCAGGGCACCCCTTTATTCTGTCCCTTGCAGGCAGCAGGCACGTACTGGTGCCTTGGGAGTCTCCTCTCTAAAGACCTTTCCTCAGTATGTTTTTAAATGTTGTTATTGCCTGAAGGGCAGATCTGAAATGGGTTGTGTGATGGTAAACTCGGTACGCAGTGGTGTACAGTTCCTGCCCTGAACTGCTTCTAGGTGATGTTAAAAGGGAATCGTGTTGAGTGTAGAAAAGGGATGTAACTTCAGTTGTGTGATGGTCTGTTAATTTTGTGTTCAGTTTTTTGCTTGAAGTTTTGTATTTAAGATTTAATAGGGCTTAGCTAAGGGTTCTGCTAGATGAGAAGAAAGAGCATGCGTGAACAGAAATAAGAATGGGAACGTGGAGCGCACGTGAAGGGAGGTAGAGGTGGAGACTGAGGAACAAGCAGGCAGGAGATGAGTGGATCAACTACAGCTTGGAGGAGGGGGGGAAAAAAGGAAGATAATCTGCATTGCTGTTCTCCATGAAACACTTCACAAAACCAGCTCATAAAGTTGTTCTAATTTTCTATTCCAGCTGAGGTTCTGTGATGAAAATTCAGGCAAAAAAGGCCAAGGCGGCAGATGTTTCTCCCTGCCTGAGACTGTAGAAAGTGAGGGATTGGTTTTATAAATGCTCAGGACATCTGTGACCTGAAAGCAGCTACTGCCCTCTACAACAGCTCTTCATTGCAAATGTTTGGGTTGCCATGCGGTGAACCTGACAGGGAAATAACTTGGTAAAAGTGGTTATTGTAAACCTTGGGTGTTTTCGGTACTGTGATGGCACAGCCACACAGACAGCTGTACTGGCATAATTTGGAAGGGGTGGCTTCTTCCCTCATCACCTCTGGTGGAGGATATGACTTTTGCTGGAGGATATGCTTGTGAAGCTATGAAGGTGTGATTCTGTGTGCAGTGGGAAGGGTTTTTTTTCGTCACTGCAGAACTGGAAAGAAAGGTAATGCTAGAACAAGGCTTTAGGGAGGCTGGATGGTCCCTCTGTAGCTGAAGGCAGTGTTCTGGGGGCTGAAGCCCTTCTGTCAAGGGTGTTCTGTCAAGCAAATGCGAATAATTAATGTGGGTGATTCCTGTTTTGGGTCTTCTGCTGGTCTGTGTTGTTGTGTGGGTATTCCTGCAGTGAGGGCTGATATTGATGAAATTTATGTCTAATCTGTAACTAAGAAATGCTGTGTGGGACAGTGTCATGTACACAAAGATCAAGTGATGAAAGTTTAATAGATTTGTTGGTGTTTACTTGGAGGTTTTTAAACCTTGTAATGTGGATAGATGTGGCTGACAGCTTGCCAGCACCCTCCCTCTCCCCCTTCCCCCATTACTGTTTTATGCAAGAAAGGTTTTTTGAACTGGGTGTCGTAGTGATCAAATAGTCTGTTTCATGAATCATTTGCTGATGTTACATGGCTTAATGTGGTGTTGGCCCTGGAACTCATTGCTTGTTTTGTTTCTTTGGAGCAACTGATTCATGCAGTCGTGGTGTGAACTGGATAGGAGAGCTGGTATAGTTTTGAAGAACATGTTGTGCAAGATTTTTCAACTAGACCAGCTGGCCTGAGCTAGAGGTTGCACGTTGTTGGGCTGGAAACAAGCTTCTTGGGAATAGAGGGGGAATTCCTGAAGCTGGTGTTGGTGTTGAGTGCTTCGTCTTGTGAAACTGCAACTTTGAGTGTTCTGCATGAAATGAAAAAGGCAGAGTTTAGTGCGCATCTTATCGTGCTTTTAGTAAGTGCTTATGAGGCAGATGCAGGTTGAATTGTCTGGAACCGCCTAGTTTCCAGAGTTTTGTTGAGTTTTGGTGTTCGGCAAGGATAGGATATGTTATTTGGTATCCTTAACTCTATGCTAAAGCAATGGCTTTTTTAGTGACTTTCCCAGTCTTTTAATGTAAATACTTTTATGTTGATTGCAGGTGAATATGTGAACAAAAAACAAGTTGTGTGAGTTTTTTTTCCTCTTAGTCTAAACCTTTATTGGAATGCTAACAGATATGACTGTGGAGCGTTTGGAGTGGCATTGTTGGTGATGCAGATGTAGTCATTATAAAATGTCTTTCATGTTTTCTAACATTGAAAGGAAATGGATAACTACTTTGCTATGGATTTTTTTCAAGTTCCTGATACCACGTTGATCACTGTCTGTATCACAGCCACTGTGGTACTTCCTTTACTTGCCTCTACATAATCTTTTTCTTCTCTGCTCATTTCTTGGTGCTCTCAAAATGAGAGACATTGTCATTGTCCTGTGGGACTGAGAAGTTAAGGAGGATTCGGAGTGTAGTGTGGATTTAGAGGCAGCCTTTCTGAAAGCGAAAGCATTAGAAAGGGAAGTGTCAATAAAGAATTGGATATAGCTCTACTGCAGAGGAAGAAGCTCCTTAATGAGCAGCTCACTTTTAAGCTTGTTCACACATGGAAGAATAGTTATTCTGCGTTGTATTCGGATTTTGCTTCAGTTTAAGTAACCTTCATTTATGAACAACAGTTTTTTGGGGTCTGCCCTAATGAACAAGTTACCATGAGAGAGCCTTATACAGCAGGTAGCTGTATTCTGCTGCCTTCTACTTTGCAGGCGACAGCAGGTTGGCTGTGTGCTACTAGTTTCCAAGGTAAAGGTGTGAGTTGTGGCAGCCTAAGCTTCTGCATTTTAAGGCTATAGCATCAGGTGTTCTCACTTCTGTGACTGTGTTACTGAGTTAACCAGCTTATTGTTTGTGCAAGAAGCTCTCCTGATGCATGGGAGGTGATAGAAATGTGGGGGAAGAAAACAGGAGTCTGTTCCCCCGGGTTGAAACTTTCAGGGATCACTACCTTAATGCACCTTTAGTGTAAGGTAGTTGCTGGTGCAACATCAGTTACTGAGAAGGTGAGTTGCTGAGATGTTAATTACAAGGTGAAAGTATTTGCTGGTAACTTGTTTGTAGCATTTGGACTGTAGCTGCTAGGCTGCTTTGAAACAGAACAGGTTTTGCAGTGAAGTGGAATGTTTCCAGGAATGAGAATGCCTGGAAGATTTGATTAGAGCTGTTCACCTGTCTGAACTCCTCATTTTAGGACATCTTTGTCTCATTGCATGTTTCACATTGGAATTGCTTACCACTTTTTGGTGTACTGAGAATGCTTCTCCTTTTCCACCCATGTCCTTAGCAATGTGTGGTTTTGTGTGGATTGTTTTGTTGTGTTTGTGGGTTGTTGTTTTTTTTTTTTCTTTTCCTCTTGCATGTTCAATTTTCCATCCAGAGGGCAAATCTAGATCCAATTTACTAGAGGTGTGATGGAGAAAGAACAGAAACTCCTTGTGATTCTGGCTGGTAAAAGGGAAAGAACAGTAAGCGAATTTAAAGCTTTTTATTACCAAGCCTGTTATTTTTCTTCCTCTCAACTTTCCATCAGCAGGGCCTTCTTTTTATCTGACTGCTTTGCCTGCTGCTTTTATGCTGATTGCCACCCTGTCCCCGACCCTGGACATTGCTGCACCTCTGCTCTTCTCTGCCCCTGATAATTGCTCCTACTCATTATTCTCACTCCTTGGTCAAACCTCTGTGCCTTTAGGCAGTATTTTGTTGTTGTTCTTCCACCTTTTGTTTAGAGGATTCTTTTGGAAATTCCTGACCCTAGGCAGCCGCAAGCCCATTGTTTGCCAAACTTGGATTACATTAATCCTGCCATTCAGCTTTCCTCAAATGAACAGGTCCTGGTATTTTGTCAAAATTATACATCAGGTGGTAAAATAATGACTTGCTTAACAGTTGTTCTTGAGTTTCTGAACAGAATATTTGTGTTGCATTTTAGAAATTAGTTGGCTTTTTTTCACTATTTTTTGAAGAATATTTAAAGAGTGTCAATTTTAAGTAATGCTTGTGGTGGTGGTGTATTTTTTTTTAAATCTATAAATGAGAGAGGGTTAAAAAGCTGTTTTATAGACCTGCCTAACTACAGAAAGTATTTTCCGATTTCCTCTATTAATACCCAGCCTTGTTTTGTCCTCTTTTTTCAGAGATGATGCTATGAGGAAGGCTGGTGTTGCCCATAATAAATCCAGCAAAGATATGGAGAGTCATGTGTTTATGAAGGCCAAAACAAGGGTAAAGCCATCTGTATTTGTTTCCAGAAATCACTGAGATCTCAAGAGAAGTTTGTAACAACCTGCAGAAATAGCAGACCCAATGTACTTAGTTAACTGGCTCTGCTTAGAGTACATAGTTATGCAAAATTCTTGATTTATATGTGCTCCTTTTATCTGAGGGGAAGTGAGGTGTTCTGCACCCAATAACTTCAATCTAAGACAGCTTTGCTGGTGCAGCATTTAGTGCTGCAGCATTTAGTGCATATACAGGACCACATTTAATTTTTATCTGAAGACTTCTGTTTAGTGAATTGCATAGAATTTCCTTTATCTACAGTGTAGCACCATTCCTTGTGACCAGTTTGGTGGTCAGGAGAGACTAAGATACCAAACAAAGAAAAGACTGTGTCAAGAGTAAGACTGAGGGAAGTGATGTGGTCTCTGTGAAAGTCTGGCTATCATGTATAGTTCTAGACTCTGCCAAAATGTAAACTTCTTTCCTGGAGCTGTGTTATGAAAAAATGGATACTGTTGCTGTCTCCAAACAAGCCACATTTGAGATAGAAAATTTTCACCAAGACAAGTTCTAATGCTGATGTCACAAACTGACACCTGCTGATGGCATCTTCACTGGTGAGTTGGTAGTTTCATGGGCAGGAAGGTTATCTCAGCCCTCTGCAGTTTCTCAGTTTCTCTTACACATTATGAAGCACACTAATAAAATGCTGCAAAGAGTATTTGTCTTTTCAATTTTGAAATATGCTTCTATCATATGCTAGTCTTCAAAGTTGTTAACTTCCTTGTAGGTGTAATACTAACTCAGGTTAAAAAAAAGTTCTTGTAGTATGAATGTGACAGCTCAAGGACTAAAGTTAAAGTCAGTGTACCAAGTAAGCAGGTTCAGTCCTTAAGAAGAAGGAAATAGAATGGATAAGAAGTGGAAAATTGATGTATTGATTTATGATTATGTTCACATATTGTGAATCTTATTAGTGTGTCTGTCACAGAGGTTCTTTCCAGTGAATTTTGTCATTTCTTGGCCTTCTTGTACCATCAACTACAATGGCCTGTTAGTAGAAATATTCTCACTTAGTTAATGATCAGACTGTCCCTTGCAAGTGAGCTGCTCTGAAAAGCCCATGGACCATTGTAAAGTAAAATCTGTTATGTTGAGGAAGAATACTGAAGAACAGAAAATCGTGGTTGCTCTGTTTTTATTTCCTATGCTAAAAGACTATTTTTTTCACCTTCAGGAGGAATATCTTTCTCTTGTGGCCAGACTTATTATCCATTTTCGAGATATTCGTAAGTAATTGTTTTGTTTTTCTCTCAGTAATGGGATTGCTTGTCCCATCCTTCCCAAAAAAGTGTGTGTGGTTCTGCATGTGACTCTTTACAAGTTGCTTTAAAAGTTTCCCTGTAATATACATGCTTAATTTCTAAATACTATTTATTTTACACATCCATCTATAATTGAAAAGTCTGAGAAATTGTTTAAACTTAGTACTTTTTCCACCTTCCTGGTTTTTTTTCCTGTATTTTTGCTTTTTTTACGTTGTTTATATAGCATCCTGGCTACCAAATTGGCTTAGGTTAATGTGTTTTGTTAGAACTACAGTAAACACTGATTTTTTAAATTATTCTTTTTTTAAATTATTATGTGAATATATTTCTTGTAGAGAGTAATAAATGCAATTAATTGTTCTTCCTTTGCAGACAATAAGAAATCTCAAGCCTCAGTCAGTGGTAAGAGCTCCTTTTTTTTGTTTCTTCTGTTTTCTTCCTCCCCATTTCTAAATAGAAATCAGGGCACTAGTGTACTAAGAAGTGTACTCTGCAGGCTAAATATGCAGTGTTTGCGGCTGATTAACATCAAGCCTAGACAGCTGGAAATTGTTTCGTAAGTATTCTTAAGAAAGAGGAGGTGTTGCGTTCTGTACTTGATTATTAGTTGTTCTTCACCCAATGTTGTGTTTTGGCCTCTTGGGTTGTCATTCCCTCTTTGACTTCGCTTTTCTGTGTGCCCAAGGTTCAGATTATGACAATTACCTTGAAAGGCACTGAATTTAACCACTGCATAATGACTGTGATGTTACGGGGGAACTGTATAGTAAAGTAGTAGCACTGCTTCTCCCTGTTGACCGCAGGAGGAGGTTAGTTGGATCCATAGTGGGACTCTCTTCTTGGTTTTTGACGTTACGAGCTGTATATTCTCATGGAGTTTTGTTGACATCTTGTTTTGACTTACGTGTAAATTCAGAGGAGGCTAATAAATTCCTTTTCTCTAGTGTATTTAGAATGTATTTGGAACTTGGCAAATCTGAAGCACTTTAAATGATCTCCACTCTGTTTACAAGAGGCAAAGATGTGCCAGAAGCCTCTTGTGGTCTCACAGACAGAGCAGTGGATGTTAGATTCTTAAGGTGCTGGATCTAGTCATGATTTGAAGCTGACAGATCAGAGTGGATGATGGAGAACAGAGGATTTTGGGGAGGCAATTGCATGGCTGGCTACATATTGATAACTATTTTCTTTGTAGATCCTATGAATGCCCTGCAGAATCTAACTGGGGGTCCCCCAGCAGGGGCACCTGGAATGGGCATGGCTTCTCGAGCTCAAGGAGCACCAATGAGTGGGATGAGTGGCCTTGGTCCAATGGGACAACAGATGAGTCTCCCAGGGCAGCAGCAGCCGCCTCCAGGAACCTCGGGAATGGCCCCTCATGGTATACCTGGTGTCTCTACAGCTACTCAGCCGAGTAAGTGTTCAGTTTACTTCAGCCACTGAAATTAGTAGATCAGCTTTTCAGTACGTAACCCTTTTCCCCAAGGAAAGCGTGCTGAAGAGACTTTGTACTTCTGGCTATATCAGCCAAGTGAACTGCAGGAAGAATTAATTTAAAATACTGTTACCTAATGGGATAGATGTCTTCCTTAGTATGCCAAGGAACAGTCTAGCTATTGTATGAGCAAATGCTTATTTTGTCCTACAAGATGTCGACATCAGAATTTAGTTTTTGTACAGCTCACCTATGTATCCTAAGGGTACAGTGACCTCTGCGTACATTTCCTCCTGCACATTTTTACCTAGGTTGCTGATTCAATATAGGCAATGAGAATTAGAGGTTCGTAGTAGGAAGTGTCATTAACTCTACTGTACAGGTACCTCATCCATTTGAGGAAGTGAAAGTGTATGCTGCTAGTGAAAAACATTAATTTACTTGAGGGATTATCTTCAATTATTGTGAGTTATATTGGGTAACTGTCTCTTGCACTGTTTGGGTGTCATGTTTTAAGTACAGTCTGCCTTCTTTTTAGCCCAACTTCAGCTTCAGCAGATAGCTCAGCAGCAACAGCAGCAGCAGCAACAACAGCAGTTGCAAGCCGTCCAGCAGCAGCAACAGCACATGCTGAAACTGCAGATGCAGCAGCAGCAAAACCAACAGCAGGTGATGACAACCAGTTACAATGGCAGTTGAGGTGATCCGTATTTAGTTAGGGGTCAGGTGAGGCTTGGCTTTCATGGAAATGCTGAATATCAGCTCTGAGTGTTATTAACATGTTTCCCCTTTGGGATAGGACTTCAGTTCAGACTTGCAAGTTAATTGGCAACAGTATATTACATCCCAGAGGAAAGGCTTAACAGTTGTTGGGTTTCTTTCTTCTCTCACAGCAACAGAGAATTAAAACTCTCTCTCTTTGTAAATATCAGGGTAGTCTTTCATTCTGACAAGAACAGGGATGTGGGAAAGAACTAAAAGCACTTGTATTACTGGAAAAAATAGTGTCTGTTTTGTCATTGTGTGAATTACACATTGCCATTCTAAAAAACGTATGCTGAGCACATCATATATGTGTGTGTGTGTATATAATGCTTAGGCACAAAAGCAGAAGAAGAAACTTCAGCTGTCATGCTCTTGTGCAAGTTTCTGGTAAATAGTGGTGCTGATGCAGGCTGGTTACATTTGAAGAAGTGCTTATGAGCCTGTTTGTACTGGAGAAGCTGATGGACTTCACCTTTGTTTTTGAAAACTGTTTTAGTAGTGAGACAAGCTTGTAATATTGAAACGACGGGATGTACACTATGTAGAGTTGAGATATATGAAGAGCAAGTGGACAAAAAGGTTGGGCTTTCCCTTTGGGCTTAAAGCCTCAGCCTGATGTACTAGGATTCTGTTTGCTCTTGGTTTATGCTATAAAAATAAGGCTCCTGTCACATTGCTGGAAGCTTTAGCATCCTGGCTTTTCCTGCTTTTCAGATGCAGCAGCAACAGCAGCAGCAGCAACAACAACAGCAGCAACAACAACAACAACAGGTTGCTCAGGCACAACAGTCTCAGCTTCCACCACAATCCCAGCCTCAACCCCAGCCCATGGTGTCTCAGCCACAGGCAATCTCAGGACAAATTCCTAGTCAGGTTATGCCTGTTACTCTTACGCCACAGCAATTAAAAGCAATGCAGGTAAGGGCTAGTGACCAGCTGATTGTTGGTTCATTATGATCCTCTAGAGAAATTTAAAAAAAAATTACTTTTGATAATAATGAGTAGGAAAAAACATAGTTTATTAAGAGATCTGTAGTTAGCATGTTATGAATACAGAGGTTGTAAAGGTTTATGTCTGGGCCTGCTAGCAGAGGACAGTTTTGTGTCTAAGAGTGTGACTTCTGAAAATCAGTCAAAACCATTTATGAAGCTATATTTAAACATAATTTCTGGTCTTGCTCTTGAATGGACAAATAAAAAAAGAAAAAGAAACAAACTCTGGTTAAAGAAAAGTAACCTCCATGATGTTTGCTGTTCTAGAACATGAGCAAGTAAGTGCTTTGGAGCGCCTAGTGCATGAACTGGAGCCAGTGTTGGCTCTCTAGCATGCTGGCTTTGCTTTTGTTGCCATGTTTAGAGGTTTTTGTCAAAGTTTAAGATACCGGTAGTTCCTGCCTTGAAGAGAAAGTGGACAAGACAGCAGCTTTATTCTGTTGAACCTCTTGCTGGGTCATCCTCTTAATGGTGTAACTCTTTGAACTCTTGCATTACAGTCAGTTTTTTCTGGGCTCCATATGTGCTGTTGAGCAAAAGCTCAGACACCAACCCAAGACCTGCTTTTCTTTGGTCCTTACTGGGGAGTAGTGGAGCATCAGCCACACTTGAAATTATTGACCCCATGTGGATGAGTTGATGCATCCACTTTGTGCTCCTCCCAGCTAAGCTAAGAGTAGTTAGGTGTCATGTACGTCACACTGACAGTCATAATAAATGTATAAACATTTGAAATGCTGGTCATTAATAGTGTGCTCGAGGGAGATCAGCACCTGTGTGGTTAGCTATGTTTGCCAAAAAGCTGAGATATCTAATATTGTCATAGGAAGATTTGATAGTACAGGGAAGAAGTTGCAAGAGGAAATCAGATATTGGGTGCACAGTCTGTGGGAAGCTTGTTCTGAATGTTAGAAAGGTGGGAACTTGTTTTCATAAAGAAAGCTCAGAAACTCTAGGAAGAGTATGTATGTGAGGCTGATCTTGTCTCCACACACTTTTTCGTGAGTATAGTCAATCTAGTTGAAACAGGAGTGTCATACCCTAATCAGTTATATACATTTACTTTGTTCTTCCTTTTCATACTCAAGGTAAGAGCTCAGCTGGTCCAGCAGCAGCAGGCAGCAGCAGCAGTGCAAGCAGCTCAGGCCCAGGCTGCTCAGATGGGAGCTTCAGGGCAGGTAAGGGCTCAGGAGCCATTATCACTAGTTGTAGGCCTGTGGCAAGTGCATGCTAGAGATGAGCATGGAGATGGGTTTCTGGTGGCTTTCTGATGAGGGGTCTGACATCAGTCATCCCCTTTATAAAGGGGATATGGGCTTTTATGCTGTTTCTCCTTTGCCTGGAGTCAGAGGCAGGATTTCGCTGACAACCTCTCTGTGCATGCTCTCTGTCCCGAGTAGGTAAGATTGTTGCCTGTACTGGCACAAGAACGCACATCAGTAAGATGGCCTACTGTGGTCAGCCTACAAGTCTGACTGTTGGTACCTGGAGCGTGTCACCTCTTCTTTTGTTAAGCTTTCTTAGATGACTGCTTTGTTGTGTAAACTGATCTCTGTACTGTGAATCTTTGCCTGCTGTCTTTACTGACATCTGATTTACCTTCCACCTCCATGTATTGAACGTGAAAAAATAGTACAGACTATGAAATCTCTCTATGCTCCTCTTTCGTTCCTTTCCTCTTTCATTCTTTTCCTGAGTGAAATGGACAGTAGATATAGATTGCTCGTGTTCTGGATGTGAACTGTGAAGAAGAAATGGCATGTGTCGCAAGTGCAGAGTTACATTCTTTAGAAAGTTCTGGGTGAGAGCTTATTGTCTAACACAGTTTTCTTATCCTGCAATACACTTGTAGCCCCAGTGATTGTTCCTTGATGTGTGTCTGGTGTGAAGGAGACAAGGGGAAAAAAAATTGTGAATGGCTTGAGCTGAACCTCTTATCCCATTTTCCACGAGAATATGAAATAGTCTTTCGTGGCTTACCTCTGTAGTGTTTCATATTGAGGCATTTTACAGACATGGGTAAGTACCAAGTATCACCACTTTGTAGATGGAGAGACTGAGGCAGACAGATGCAATGAGGTTGACTGGGATTAATGGCAGAGTTCTTGTTGTATACCTAGACGTTCCATGTCTGCATGCACCATTTTCCCTTCAACATGCAAGTAATATTGTAGATTCAGTAAGATGTTTGGAAGCTTTTTACATGGACTGTGATAATAATTGGTTCTTCAACACACATCTCCCAGACTTGTATCAGGAATAGCATCTTGTACCATCATAACTCTCATGGGGCCCACATCTTTGTTGGTGGCCAAGTTCTGTTTCTGTATTGGTCCTTTTGCTTGTGTCAATGTAATGCAGGATGTAAAAGCTGAGCAGTGGTAAGTACAGTTGCTACAGTACTGGCAGCAATGCAGAATTCTCTTTCTACAGTCAAAATGTGAACTAAAACCTCTGTTTGTTTCTTAAGTAATTTCCAGGTTGGAGCTGCAGGGACTTAGGCTTACTGGAAGGAGCAGACTCTGACTTTTTTTTCTTTTTACTAACTTAATGGTGCTCTTTTCAACTCCTAAGGAGGTGGACTGGGCTTATGTAGAGCCAGTTCAATTCTCGTCCTGTTTACTGAATTCGTATGCCAGCGGCTTAACAGCACAGTGCATTTAAAAAGTTTCTGGTGATAAGATGGTTGGCAGTGGTTTTGTATTGCAGCTTTATTCAGATTGATAGTAAACTTGGGGATTGCTCTGTCATGGACTGAGTTTAGAAAATTCCACATACAGGCTTTACTCCATTTATGTTTATGCCATTGCTGTATGAGTCTACTAAAATTCACTTAATGCTATGAAGTCCAGTAATTAAATGAGTTTCTTGTATTTGTGTAAATATTTTCTGTATAAAATAAGATTGTGGCTGTGTATAATATTACAATGCAGCTTTGGTGTTGAGATTGTATATGGATTTTCTTTAATTTATAATAAGTTTATTTTAAGAGTAGATTTTGCTTTGTATTTAGTACATTTTTCACTAGCACCTGCATTTTTAATAAATCAGGCTTGATTTTTTTCATTTGGTTCAGGAAAACTTTTGTTATGAAAAAACTCTATCCTAATCTTTGCTTGTTGCATTTAAACTTAGACTCCAGGGGCTTTCAAACTGGGAATTTTTGTTGATATGGCTACATTTTTCCGTTTCTGTAAAGTTTCTGTTCATCCCTCATACATAAAAGTAAAAGCAATCCCAGGTTTGAACATGGATCCATGTGAGTTTTGAAGTGCTCTGAAGTTGTAAGACCACGGTACAGGTCAATGTTACCCTGCTTGGGTGTCTAGTCCTTGTGAGCGTGTAACTCACAGGTGAAGCTGATAAATAAACCAAGTACTGTCCTAGTGGTCACAGAGTGCTGCACAAGTGCTTGCAGCACCAAGAGAAAATCTGTAATCAGCTGGAGTTAAGTATAAATAAAGCTTAAATCACTGTTCTGGTGCAACTCCTTTGGGTGCTCAGAAAGCAGATTTGCTTGTTGGTCTTTGAAAATCAGAGCTGCCTTTAGTGGAGTGCCAGTGGCACAGTGCTTATATATGCTCACCAGAAGCTGCATATTTATGGAATTCAGAATCTTTGGATTTTAGATGAAAGAAAATTACAGGTTCAGGATTCTTCACTTTTGTCAGAAAGTGATTCTTCATTTTTGTCAGAAAATAGAGTTTGTATCTTAGGGTGTCTTCCTCCGCTTGCTCTCTGCTTTTATGGGGTAAAATTCTTGATTATGTGAATTGAGACAAATAAATTTAATTTGTGGAGCAGGATTTGCCTTCAGTTTGAATATTTTTCTAAAATACTTGAACACTTCTGGTTTTCTTCTGGTTTTAGTTCATGGATATATTGCTTTGCATAAAACAGATGCAGTCTTTGGAACCCCCTTTTCTGACTCCTTTGTCAAAAGGTCACAGGTTTCATAAATATCAATCAGGTGGAGAATGGGAAAAAATTACTTTTGTTAAGAGAGTGGAATTGGTGTCATTTTATATGTACCCTTACTCTCCAAAGCACACATTTCAAAAAAAAAAACCCCAAAAATGCAAAAAAATCAAAACCAAAATTGTGTGCGAGTGCATACATATTTGACCAACAAACATGCTGAAAGCCTTTGAATTGGAGTTTGATGCTGGTGTTCAGTGGTTTGCCAGACACTTAAACAGTGACTATGCTTCTAATTTCCTTGACCTCCCAGGAGGTAATGTGAATCTTCACACTTTGGTGGTGTGGCATGAGAAGCAGGACCAAGATGGGACATGTGTGTCACCATAACATCCCTGGGATTTCACACGCTCCAGAGATCCACGTGCATTCACAAGGGTCTAAGATGGGGTGATTGTGCCTGGAAGGATATGTTGTTGGTTTGTTTTTTTTTTTCCCCCTAGCAATCCCCCCTCCCCCTTTTTTTTTATTTTATTTTTTTTTTAATTAGGGTTGTGTTGCTTCACCAGCTCTCATGTTGATACTGTAGCTCTTCACTGCACTTTGTAGCATCCACCTGTGCTTTTTGCCAGTGCTGGGTTGTTGTGTTTGCTTGTGGTGGCTGTTGCATGCAGTGTGTGTACAAGTGCATGTGTGTGTGATGTCTGAAGCGCTCTCATTTGTTTCCCGTTGAAATCCTGTCTCTGACCATCCCTCTTCTCCTGGATGGAAAGGGACTGCATTGCTCTGATGTTGTGAACTAACAGCTGTGCTGATTTTGACACTGTTTTCTTTATCAGTTATTGCTTTCCTTTTTCAGTCTTGTTATGTTGTATTTAATTTTATTTAATTTTAACAATTGTAAGCACATGCATTCTCTGACTTTCTAGAGATGTGTTGCTGGCTGCTTCAGTCCATTTACATACAACACTAAACAAGAATGCCCCAAACCCTTTACTGAAAGGAGACTTCATTAACTCATAGGTTAGTTAGGGCCTGTGTAGGTTCCTTGGTAATATGTATACTGGGAAAAAAAAAAGTAGCCCAGGTAACTTTACTGTCGATCTTTGAAGTACCAAATGGAAGCTCTTACTGATAAGTGAATCTGCCCAAGTTACCCAAATACTACCTCAAAAATATGCTGTATTTGCTGTAAATTCTCAGCATATATGGTGTAATACCAAATTTTAAGTAACAGATGTATGTGATCAAATCTGTGTGGCTCACGCAGACTGATGGTTCTGAAAGGCACTTCTAGAGACTGCAGAGTAGCATAATAGCCCTAATGCTATTTTAAAATACAAATCCATTCTAATGCTAACCTTCATCGTTTGTCCTAAATTATAGTACTTTAGGGTGTACTCAGTCTATACATCTGGAGAATCAAATAGTGCATGAATAAGCTTGAGGCAGATTTAGGACCCATAAGAGAATATTTTAGCGTAGCTTAGTAATAGACGAATGGGTATTTGTCAAAATGATGAAAATTACAAGGATGTATTTTACTTAATCTGTGGCTTATAAAAGGAAGGGTTAACTGTTTTAAACCCAGGAGTTGTTCTTGTTGTATTTGGCATTGTTACACTGTCATAGGTTAGGTTGGTCTGAAACTTTGTGCACTGTGGAGCATTCCTACTGACAGTTGCTGTTTAACTGTCTGCCAAATTCTTTTATAATCAAGGATGGCATATGCAAATACTGCTAAATCCTTTTGAGCCCACAGCAGGGGAAACCTATGACATTATATAGCTTCATATATGAAGCATTTTTGACAACAATCTTGAGTACTTATTTCCAAGAATTCTAGAAATTCAAGATGTCAGGCAAAATTTAGGAAAAGCCCTTTGTGCAAAGGATAGCATAGTCAGCCCTTGACCTGTGATTCTGAATCTACATATCAACTCTCTCAAGATACCTAGAATTCAATAGATGCTTTCTAAAAATGGATAGAAGAGGTGTAAAAAGGAGTTTCATTTATAAGCTAGCATGTTAGGTTAACCTTTAGAGAAAAGCTCACTAACCGTCCCTTCATGCTCCCCCTCCCCCTAATTCCTGGAGGTTGCATGTGCTTCTCATCCTGCCAGTGCACTGCATTTCTTGTTTTGCGATTACTTTTGTCTGTTGTCCCTCTGTCCTCAAAGATGATCACCGCACCTATGGCCCGAGGTGGGATGCAAATAAGACCACGGTTCCCGCCTACCACCGCTGTGTCTGCTACACCGCCAAGCTCCATTCCTTTGGGCGGACAGCAAATGCCACAGGTATTTACTGAGTCGAAGCACATTGTGTCAGGAATTGTGCAAAGCATTCAATACATGATTGTATAGCACTTGCTTTCAAGCAAGGGGAAGTTCACTTTTTCATCCAACAGCTAACTTGCTGGTGTTACTCAGGGTATTGGGCTGTTCAGGTTTTTTATGGATCCTTTTTCATTTTAAATAATAGGTTTTATGAGAGCTTGGGATATCAAATAAAGCATTTTTAAGGTGGCGTAGATCTTTATTGTAACATTTATAATGTTTCCTTGTTCGTAATTGATTCAAGTCTCAAATTAGAACTTTGTGGTTTCTGTTTAGTCTTTGTCCATACTCCACAAATGGGCATTTATGGGTGTTGCAAGTCAGTACTGCAGAGTACTGGCTGAATGGTGTCTGGGACCTTACTTACCAAGTGTTCATGCTCTGTATGGGTGCTTCTCTCATTATTAGTAAACTTGGCTCATTTCAGTTTGAGTAGCTTCTTGGCATGGTATCGGGAACCAAGAAGAAAGGAGCTATGGAGCTGTTCTCTCGTGGTTGTCTAGAAGAAGCTTCTAGAAGGATTCCACTTGTCCCTGCATCAGAGAAGAACCTGTGTAGGCAGGCTGAATGGCACTTACCCAGCTGTTGGTGGAAGATGCATGAGGTCAAAGTACTGCATCTGCCTGGTGCAGGTCCAGATCTGCTAAAAACCTCCAAAGTCATGTTTTGCAAGCAAAATGTGTCATTTTGAGGCAGCAGGAATGGGAAGAACTAGAATGAAATGGAACTGAGTTCTTACCAGTAATTCACAAAACGCGGCACTGCTCTGCTCTGCAGAAGTTTGCTGAGCCTTAAGTGATGGGTGTTGGTTTAAATACATATCGTATTATGATGGTGGAATAGTGTTCAACTGCATTTTTCTGTCTGTTATTCATGAACCTCATGTCTTGTTCTTCTAGATGCTAATTTTCAAATTTAATACCAGACACAGTTTTCGTTCTTAATACCACTGCATTTTGTTCATAGGTTTAGTGAAAGTTTCTTCACTCTTTGCATTTTTGTTTCCTTTGCAAGCTTGTTGTGGGGCTGTGGGGTGTCTGAAACTCTGCTTCGTAGTGCTGCTGCATCAAGTTTAGTAGGCACAGCCTTTTCTTCTCATACGTTTGCTAAGGTAGATACAGTGACCAGACTGTCACTAGTAAACAGATGTATTGTTGTTTCTGGTTTAAGATGGATGGTCATTTCAATCCAGATCATTGTTTATATGTTAACTGAAATAAAACCCAGGTATAGCTGTTGAGTCAAAGGAGAATTTACTTTGAGCTTTATTCACTGTGGCAGTTTATATATACTGGGACAATCGTTTTCTCTATGAAGTATTCACAATGTTTGGTTTGACAATGAGGCCTTCTGATAGGTATTTAAGTATTAGATTGGCTTATATTTAATATTTGAGTCATAACAAAAGACCTCTAGTTTAAGCATTCAGTGTTGTAGGCTGATCTTTTAGTGCTGTCATGTCTGTGGTTATTGAGGAGCTTTGATTTCTGACACCCAGTGAATGATCATCAAAGAGTGCTCTAAGTAACATGCCAAGGATTGTGAAAATGATGTAGAAGACTGAACAACTAGAGAAGGCAGAGGAAGGAAATTTCTTTATGAACAATGATTGGAGTGAAAATGGCTCCTAAGCAGGTGTTAGGATGACTGAGTCATGGTTTAATGGTGGTGGGAAGCATGTTTTTAAAGCCAGTCTGACATCCCATGTGCTAGTCTGCCAAAAGATTTTGTTCAGGTTCTAGGTGGATTAGAAATTAGAAACGTTATTGTTTATGCCTCTTAATTTCCTAAGATGCTTTAATAACACTGTTGGATATAACTTCCTTGTCATCAGAGCTATTGCAGCTGTTCACAATAGGAGTGAAGGGTTGTAGCATATATCTGGTTATTAATTATTTAAGAGCCTGTCATCTCGTTGACTACGGTATCAAAAGTCTTTTAGACTACAGATAGGTAGTTCAGATTCTCTTTTCTCTTTAGAAAAGAATCTTGGCATTGCACTGAAGAATCTCTCTCAATGGAAGGACCAGATGTGATATCCATACTGCGTGGCTATTTATTTTTACCCTATATGACACAAATGTCAGTCTGTGCATTTTCACAAAGCTTAGTTGATTCTGCAGTGGTTTTGTTTGTTTGTTTGGGGGCTTTTGTCATTATGGTCTTTTTCAATCAAAGAAATACATTTACTGATATGGCATTGCATTCTACAACCTGGTCTTTTGAATTACCAGAGTTAGAACTGAGGTTTTTTTTCTTAGCCGAAGTTTGTATGTGCCTGAATCGTTATCAAACATGAACTACAATCAGTGTTAGTGGCACTTTTTGGCTAGGTAAGAGAAGTTTTTTACACCATATTTGGATTGGCTCAAGAAACCTGCTGAGCTTGAAATTTTAAAAGATTCATACTTTGCTGTTGCTTTAGCAACTGGATAACTATATGTGCTAATACCAGTCATTCTCATGGATTACTGGTGTCAAAACCTTCAAGTTCTGTCTAGAAATTTATTGTAGTTTCCAATGGTATGAGCTTCCAATTTATTGTTGGCACAGAAATATCCAGCAAACTGAAAATATAGGAAGAAAAAAAATTAAAACTGAGTTAATTTGAAAATAAAATAAGGGATACTGGCCTGACTGGGAATATAGAAACCTGTATCTGGACTTATTTGAAGCTCTGCTGAGTTTCCATTTTGTCACATAAAGCAGCATAATAGTGAACTTTAAACCTAGTTTGCAACAGAGTAGGCAAGGCTGTGCTTACTGGCTTAGCATTGAAACTGTCAGTACAGTAGTGTAAATGCTTTCTAGAGTTTCCCTTTAGGCTACAAGTGTTTCTACTGTTCCTCACTATTACCCGTCACTTCCTTGTTGCAGTCCCTTTTCCCTGCTCTTAGCTTCTGCATATCGTACTCTCTTGCTGCTGGGAGCTTCTGAAAAACTCTCACTAGCCTTATGTACGCAGTGCTGTTCCTTGCCTGAAGCTCAGCAAGCTGGAGGTAGGCCTCACAGCTAAGTTTATCTTCAGCATGGTGTGCTCTAAACACTAAGAGCAGCTTTGATTTAGTGGATATTAAATGCAAAATTTTGTCATTCAAGCTTAAATATCTTCTGGGCACGACTTCAGAATATTAGGGCTTGGTGTCGTGATCAGGTCACTGTAGAGTCAGAGAGTAAATTCACGTTCAGGGGGCTGTGATAGCTGTCCATGAATATGCTTGTAGGTGCAGAAAATCTCATCCTGCAGTGAAAAAATAGGTAGTTGCATTCCCTTATGTATGTTGAAGATGAAGGGTATACAAATGGTCATGGCTTAACTGAGGAGTTAAATGAGGAGCTAAATGAGCTCATTGGAGTTAAAGCTCCAGAGGGAGGGGTTTTTGTCTTTTGGGTTTATTGTGTATTTTTCGGTTTTGTTTTTTAAGCCACCTTTTTAGTGAGACTGGGTTGGAAAAGAGCGTTCCCTAGAAGTTGGGATTTCATTAGATTGTTATAATCTTAATCCATATCCTGCAAACAGTGCAGAAATCTAAAGCTGAAAGCGTCTTTAGATCTGTTCTATAGAAAGACATCTGAAATTATTATGTAGCAAATTTACTGCTTTTGAAGAAAAGTAAGGCAGTGAGTTCACAATTGCATACTTCTGAGTGCGTTTTTGAAAATGTCACAGTTTTGCTTAATAGTAGACATTAGCCTTCAGTATTCTGAAATGAAGCTGACAGAAGGCAAACCTGTTGCAAGAAGGAAAGCTGTTTGGCTGTGCATGTACTTAAATGAGAAGGAGTAACACAAGAAGATCTAATTTGTTCTATACTTATATGCACAGTAGATGCTGCATGACCTTTTCTTTGTTTTTCTGCAGTATTTGTAAATTTATGTGAAGGGACCTTGATGTTGAATATATAGATATAGAAGCTTAAATCTGGCAAAAAACCTAATGAAATCTTTCTCCTTCCTTCCCAAAATACAAAGACTTAATCTTTTAGAATTAATTTTATGTAACCAACTTGAGACACTTAAAAGGGTCCTGATTTTCAGGAAGTGATGAACCACTCAAAAGTGGTCTTAATTTGACTTAATGAAAAATGGGTGCAGCATCCGTATGGGTAAGTTCTACATCACTTGCTGTTTGACAGAATATTAAATAGAATTGTAAAAAAATCAGGGTGCTTTTTGCAGTGTTCATCCTAACTTCCTTCCAAACAGTGGTGGGATGCTTGGCTCCTGTAGGAGGCAGACTGTATTTTTCAGTCTCAGAAATGCTTTTCTAACTGTTGGGGAGACACATGCCGTTAAAGAATCCACCTCCTGTGAAAAATAGTAAGCACAGTCTCAGTATTTGTTGATTATGGAGAAAAGAAAGATATAATACCTGATTTAAAACATCATTTCAGCCTCACTTGCTCTAGGTTTTATCTTTTTAGGAGAGGCTGCAATGGTAATGGGGTTATTGAAGATGGAAAAAAAAATCATGGAATGTCATACTGCATTTGATTTTAAACTGTACTTTAATGGGTAATAAACTAATATCTTCGAGAGTAGTAGTTTTACGTTTGCACCTAGCTGGGGATTGTTTGGGCCCATTTTATTTTTTTTAGTGGAGTTTGACCTCTTACATAGCTGTGATGTGTTATTCCAAGCAAAGCATTTCCTGTCATATTCAGTGCATACATGCAAAATTAGACCACGTGATACTGTTTAATGTGCTAAATATCATGTCCTCTGGAAACAATTGGTTTATTTAGATGGATATTTAACGAGCAAGTGAAGGACAACACCAAACTGGAGTGCCCATGAAGTGTCTGGAAGTTCTGGATTTGTTGGGACCTTTTGTGAAAAATGGTTCAGACTGAGGGAAACTGAGCTGTTAATTCATAAAGGTGCTAATCAATGACTTAATGGGTGCATGGGTTACTGAGTCACAACCTGTGGCCTCTGCGGCTAATTCAGTTTATCTTTGTATGTACTTACGGCCTCAGGTCCTAAAAACTCTGCATGTGCCTTAAACTTGATCACTTAACATCTGCATTACTGTGCTCCTGACCATGATACAGGTTTGGGTTTTTGGGGTTTTTTTTGGTTTTAAGTGATAAAGGGGAAAAGTGTCCATTAGAACAAATGTGAGAAGTTGCTCTAATTTGAGCATCATCTGGCTCTGTCACTTTAGAGTCTACAGAAAAAACTTAGTTGTAACCCAGAATTTGGTGCTGTTCTGGAAATGTTCCTATTCATCTTTGTGTCCTTTAGGCTCACCTCATCCTTCTCCAAAGGTCAGAAAGCCACTTCTTTTTTTTTTT
>VZTO01006725.1:0-16442 GCA_013400615.1 Syrrhaptes paradoxus
TCAAAGTTTTGAAGCCAGGAAGATGCTCTCTCCACAATTGGTGTATCCATATCTGGGCGATACATTGCTGCCAAGCTGTTAGCATATGACACTGGGGTACCTTGAATCACCTTCCTCCGCATGGCCCAGGTATACAGGACATACTCTGGATCTGTGGAGACCTGAGCATCGTCTAGATCACTGTAGACAACTTCCACCACCACTAATTCTCTCAGGTATGCCTTCATCTGCAGTAGTCCACTTTGCTGAGGAGCTCAGAAGGTATTCCTTGAATGGATATCTTGCCTTCACACCTGAGAGGAGCCGTCTTCAAAGACTGCAAATTGCTGCCTCTCTTCCAATCTCTCTCTCAATTTTCTGGTTTCTAGCAAGGGATGCCATCTGCTGGCTTCTCTACCTTCCAGCTGCTGACTGTCAGCCCCATTATCCCAGCATCGGAGCAGCCAAGGAGCAATCCACTCACCTTGCTGGCAGCCATAATCTTTCCACAGGTCTCAAAGTTCTGATGAAGTGAGGGACTGAGTAGTTCCTGCTTCCTGTCTGATTTCTCTCACTCCTTCCTCCCTTCTCCTTATTAAAGGGCCAGGTCTTAGATCAAACTCTTCCTCTTCTTCCTCCTCCCTTACTAAACAATGATATGGACCTGTTTATCTCCTTGTCCACTGCTTCTTCTTTACTACTGGGGCAATTACTGTAGGTGCTACTGTCTGAGTCCTGATCTCAACCATGGTGTCTTTAGATGCAGTTTGGGTCCCTGCCTCAACCACAGTCTTCTGAGAGTGCTGAACTGCAGCTTGATAGACACAGGCCAGGCCCCAGTACAATGCTAAGAGCTGTTGGGTTTCACTGGAGTATGAAAGGCACACTTCTATCAGGGGCTGTGTCAGTTTGCCAGGGTTGCTCACCTGTTCAGGTGTGAAGTCCCAGGCTATGGGAGGTGATAACCACCCTAGGAACCTGCCCAAATCCTTCCACTTGCCCTGCCACCAAGGGACCGGCCACTTCAGGGCACATTTTGGTATTTCTTCACCCAAAATATGCCTTCCCTTAAACCAAGATGAGACTAAACTCCACAAAACCCATAGTATACCAACAGTATTAATTAGTAGTATTATACAGTTTACGTAGGGGTGAGCAAGGACCTTGGGGGCCTCTATTATAAAACCATTCACTTCAACCCCAGGTAAGGAGAGGGAGATGTAATCCTTCATGTTTTCCGCAAGGCAGCTCCAGCAGCACAGCAAAACCACCAGCGCCAGGACAAACAACACAGAAATTGTATACACCACGGTATTCCCAAGTTCTTTCTTCCTCCCCGCAAAATAGCTCCCCCAGCACAGAAAAGCCATCATTGCCAGAGCCAGGCACAAAACCATTATTTGCATTAACATGTTTTAAATAGAGCAAAACTGAGATAAGTGGTGCAGTCAGTAAACTTTGTGACCCGCACCGGAGCTTGTTCTACAGCACACTTAATGCAAGGACTGCTGTTATTGTGCCCCACGTTGGGCGCCAAGAGGTAACTGGGATGTTGGTCAGATCGATGGCAGTGAAGTCCCTTGCTTTCTGGCACTGGAAAGACAGAAGTCATTTGAATGCATCACCTGACCTGGACAAAATTAATCCCTGCATAAAGGGTTAATATGAAGTGAACATACTGCCTAATCTCCAGTTAAATCTTTAAAATAAACTGTAGGTTGGGGAATGCAAGAGGGAAGCCATGGGGATAGAGGCAAGAGGAAGCAGAGAGGAGAGCAAGGTGAAAGCATGCTGGGCAAGGCACACCAGCAGCAGTCCTGAGTGAATCCCTCAGGATGTGATCGCTCCTTGTGCTCCTCTGGAGTCGGAGAGGAGAGCCCAGAGGTGCCTGTGGGGCTTTGCCAAAAGAGAGAGCCCCTGTAAGGGACTGGGTGTGCAGAGGGAGGACAAGGACGAGATGATGTGAGGGCTTCTGCTGGGGAAGTGACACAGCCGGAGCTGAGGAAGGGACTCAAACCCATGTCATTATCTGACGTCACCTTTTGCTGTGTTATTTCATTTTATTGTAGAAAGATCTTTTTTTCTGGGGTTAGACCCTGTCATGTTATGCTGTGTGAACTGAGGGACAAATGCAAAGCCCTGTGCTGAAACCTGCCACTGACCCAGGAGTGAAAACACAAATAGCTGCAAAACATGATGACAGCCACAAGACGTGACAGGAGCCATATCCCACAGTGGTGGTTTGACCCGTGCAAACCCCTGGCTATGTGCAGGCTGACAATGGACCCTGACGTCACTTTGGAAACTAAACGCATTTAAAGTAAGCCAAAAGAAACCGACTCTTATCACAGAACAAGCATATCCCCTGACGGCACTGTAGCGATACAGCTACGCTGGAGCCCTGATGTGGGAATAACGGGTGAAGCTTTCCCGTGATGACAAGCCCTTGGCTTGAGGCTCCCTCAGGAGCACTCATGGCTGGAGAGGCAAGGAGAGCCAGGGGAAGGCCCATGGAAATGCAAGAGCAAGGGGCGGCCTCTGCACCATGTCCTCCATCTCCTTCCACTCGTCTCCAGCAATGCCGCTGTAGCAGCTGGGGCCTGTTGGTGCTGATTGGTGAGAGGATGGCAGTCCCCCGGGCCGGCCAGCTGTAAGTGCACCTTTGATTGCAGCGTACCCAGAGCAGAGGGAAGCTGTAGTCACCAGAGCGGTAGCCACAGCTACAGAGGGGGGAAAAAACACAGAATCACCAAAAATGAAAAGGAGCATAAAAAATCATTTAGCTCACCCTCAAAGGCAGGATCCAATTACAATCTGCTCATGACAGATGTTTGCGTCCCTGTCCTTAAGGAATTTCTAATTATGCACACTGCATAGTTTCCTTAGTTGTTTATTTCTGTCTTTTTTCAGTCTTTGCCATTAGACATTTTTTTCCCAACATCCCACCTAAACTGGGCATTTTAAGCACATCTTTTCTGATCTTATCCACAGTAGACAGAGAAGCATTTTTCCCCTTACTCCCTGAGGAATCTTTGACATGTTTGAGGCCTGTAGGATGTCTTCCAGAAGCCTCCTCTACTTGAGAGTGGGAACGGCAGGCAGATGGCAAATGACTTACACAAACATTTGTGTATTGCTCCACTGCATCTAGGTCTGTAAACATAACACAGATATAACATCAGGATAATCCATCAGGCAGAAAGCCATCTACTAATACCTGGGTACAAGGAACGATAGTTTTAATGGTGAAATTGAGCAAAAAGTGAAAAATGAGAATAATCTAACTGCTCTATTGAACTCTGTGCTACAGGATTGACCTTAATTTACTTTATAGTATTTCTCTGTTGTCAATGGAGTAGCAGTATATGATCTGTAATGTCTAAATACAAGTAGTAATGTGCATTTTCCAACAGAAGTATTTATTGATTTCATCTTCAATAACAGCAAGCACTTAATCAAGAGAATCTGTTTCAGTTTGAAAAGCATACCTGGGCATTGCTTTAATGGACCTTCTGAGCATTACTCATCAATCTCAGCTCATCCCCAAAAACTATGGAAATTGCTCAGTGACATTAATTATCCAAAATTTATGATCAGGCATTTGTAAATATAAATACAGCAAAATATCTACAGAATTTCTCATTCTTCATTGCTTCTAAATTTTTTATTCATGCTTTAGTGTACGTCTTTCTTGAGCAATTTTCAACCTCCCCTTTAATTTAACGCTTCTTATAAATGATTCAAATATATGAAGAAATTACATGGGAAAGCCTAAAAAATTTGTTCCATACGTGTTTTCCCAGACCAATAGCTAAAGGGACTAGGGATGGCAATGCTTTGCTCTGATAAGCTATTGTTCCACGTCCAGTTTTGTATGTGCCACTCTTGCTAGAGGCAGGTGTGGAGATGGAAGAGGGAAGGGATGACTAGCACATTGGCTAAGCCTTTTGTCCCATGAGAGTGTTTTATCAATAGAAAATGTCTAGATGATTCTCAAAAGCAGGCTAAACATTAATTTGCTACAGCTTCTTAGGAGTTCAGATGTGGCTATGTACACTGCAAACTGAGACCTAGATTCATCCCCACTACCTGAATCATCAAAATGAGGTTTCCTACACAGGCAGTAGCGAAATATGGGACCCTCCAGAGAGTGGCATGAAAATCACTCACTAATTGCCCATTGGCTTAATTGAGGAATTAAAGGCAATTTTAATCCTCACTTTGTTGCTTCAGCTAACCCAAAGCTTTAATTATGTAGACCTAAGAGAGAAATTTTAGGACTATGATCTCCTACGGACACCATTGAGGCCCTCAGTCTACATACAGTGATACCAACAAGTTTTGCCTGCATATCTTTTTTCAATTCCTGGCCATAGCTTTACTATACTGACTTAAACTGCATCTTACCAGTGGAATTGATATCTCTACTATATGGTATTTGTGATGTAATTTGATAATCCAACACTTTTCTTCTAGAGTAGCGTTTTCATTTTGAGCTGCATAAGCAGGAAAAAAATCTGAAACAAAGGAAAACAGAAACCATTTCAAATAAAATTTCCCTCTTTCTAGAAAGAAAGGGAGAGAAGAAACGCAGACATACCAATTATGTAAGAAATGAAACATTTTGTATAGGTTGTCACCAGGTATAATTGGGCCTGGCAATCTACCTTCAAAGCCTGAGACTAATTTGGCACAAGCAGGAGATCTGCAAGGGAATATGGAGTTTCCCACAGTGAGGTCACCTCGGAAGAGCTCCACATTGACAGTAACCCAATATCATTTTCACCTGGCAATCAATTCCGTGACCTCTGCAAAATAAGTGGATGGTCTCAACTCAGTTTCCAATTGTAAGGTGGCCGCAGCAGGGAAATCTCAGTTATAATTAACAGCAATTGGCAGCTACACCAGCAAGGCCTCAGATGCTTCCCTGAGAGCTAGGCAGGGATGGGAAGAGCACCTGCAATGAGCAGTTGCAGACAGAGAGCTTGTGCCCAGCTGGCTGTGCTGTGCTGCTATTAGAGTAGACTAACAAGTAATGTCCTCACAATTCACTTGTGTGTGCAAAAATTAGAAGCATGATTTATTTATTTCTATTTACAACACCTATTTCTCAACACCCTGAGTACCTGCATGGCATTTTTAGTGAAAAAGGAAAATATCAGCTTCATGAAGAAATCCTTATTTTATGTATTCCCATCCCATAAGGGCAAAAAAGACCAAATTCAATTAGGTGTCCTAAGGAAAATACAACACAGACTCACAAATCTGACAGGGAATTTGGTTTGTAAAAGCATTACCGAGATAATAGAAGTCACATTGCATTCTGCTGTTGAGTCAGCTGCAGTCAGACTCTGCTTGGACAGCAGATGGTGTCCTACTGTAACACTAAGCTACAGCACTCAAAGAGGAATCTTAAAACAGCCTTTTAAATACTCTCCAATTTCCATTTAATTACTTTAATTGGCTTTATAGACTACAGAATAAAAATGATGGATCTGTTTAAACACTAGGCTGAATTAAAAAGTTTAGTTGCGTCAAAAACAGTGACTTGAAACATAGGTCCCATTACTGAGAGTATTTTCCAGTATTCAAAGAAACTTGAAAAATGTGATCATACCACTTAGATGCCTGAGTGGTCCTTTTCAAAGGCAGCAGAAGCAAATAAGTGTCAAGAATCCCTCTGAAGGTCAGGGGAGTCAGATGTCTCACGCTTAACCGAGTCTTTGAAAATTTTTGCCTTGCAGTATACATTATCAACATATAATAATGAGAAATCTAAACTTAACCGTTGTTCTAGTAAAGGCAATGCAAAGACTTATTATCTCACATGGGCAAGAAACAATTTTTTTCTTCCATGTTGTAAATTTCTTGTGCAGTGGGCATCTGGTCCCCATTGCAGCTCTCAGATGCCAACTTAGTACAATAAAAAATCCATAGGTATTAAATTTACCCTGATAAATGACATACTGTTGCTGTGATACTAAATCTAAAGGAAATAATTTAATGCTTTCAGTCTGCATCCAAAGCCTTTTTTCCTTATATGGTTATTTTTTCCCTGATCTTTGGGATCTGCAAAAGCTCCCAGCACCTTGTGACTAATGAGGTGAGCTGGATGGTGAACAGAAATCTGTTATATTGAGAAGCTACAAGCCTGCTGATGGCACTGGACTTCAGGAAGTAGGTAGGTAAAAGTGAGAGATCCTTACAGGCTTGGATCCTGTCAAAATGTTGCACAGAACCTGACTCATGACAAAGCCTGGTCTAAAAACTCTCCTCCAGTGATTCCGCTTTCACATCACTTACTTACCGAATCACAGCTGTGGCCATTGCAGGGTGTGATGCAGTGCCAAGCAGGCCAGTGTGACTCAGCTCAGGGTTATCTGGAGTTTGCAAGCCTAGACTGAATTTACTGCCAATGGGAGGGCAAAAAGTTTTTGGTACAGTTTTGTCATTCATACTGGGAGGTGATGAAATCTCTGTCTACTGGAGAAGATAATCATCGTCCTGTACAGCCAAACCCAGGCTGGGGTAGAGGAGTCATAAATAGTGTTATTTGCACAATCGTTACTGAATCACATTTTTCCTTTCTCACAGAGGCCCTTGTAAAATTCTTCTCTTTCTGTTGCTTTCACAAGAAAATAATTGTTCCTCTAGACCCAAATTATGGGAGTAGCTTCACTGATTTTGGTGAGATTCTTCATACAAGAAAGCACTCTTGACCTCATCCCTTAGAGAAATAGTATTGCAGTAGTCATATGAATGAGATACCTGGGTTCAGAAGATGTTTTTATTTCTTTCATTCTCCCAGATATGGCAGAGGATGCAGAGGTAAATATTCTCCAAAAACATTTACATAACCTCTCCAAAAGCAATAAAATGATGAAACCCAGAATCTGCAAATTGTAGTGATTTGTAGTGCTTTGATTTATAGCCCTGTTGGGTTCTGAGTGAATGATTTCTACAGAGACTAGTCCCTCTAATCGGAATTTTACAAGAAACGGATGTGCTAAAAGAAACAGAAAGCTAACAGGGCTTCTGGTTACATTTTCAGCCTGATTTATAGAGCTGTAAAACTCTCTGTATCAGGGAGCTGACACCAATTTCTAGAGAGCTGTGAACATTTGTTTTCATCTGATTTTCCTGCAGGGTTTCTGGGCCCACTTCATTCACAAAAGACCCCAGTGAAATCCCTGTCAGGTGTCAAAGTGTGGGATGCTGGTGTCACAAGCAAAGTGGAGGCAAAGGAGAACCAGTTTTGCAGCTGAGCTAAAAGAAACTAGTCCTGGGAACATCTGTTTTGGGGACAGAAGTGTACTTTTAAGGATTCAGGAGTGGAAAGGGAGTTGAGGCAGAAGCAGGTGTTACCAGGGCTGAAATGGCTCAGGGAGGTCTGTTCTGGCATGGGAAGAGAAGCTGTAAACCTGAGTGGTCCCCAAACTGAACGCAAACAGGTGGAGAAGACAGAAAGCCCAGCCTGGTGCTGCAGCAGCCATGCCACCGCAGCACGACCACAGCCCTTGCACTTGCTGACGGAAGCAAACGTCACCCATGTATGGACGTGTCCAGAGAGCAGAGGATGAAGGTTGTGAGAAGAGGAAGATCTGAAGAAAAATAATGGGGAACGAACCAGGGACAGGAGGTGCAGCCCAGTCAAGGCTGCAGCTTTGGATGGTTCCCACGACACAGCACAGGGGCATGGTGAAACGCCTTGAGCAGGGACGTGGTGACAGGAGGTGTGCCATGGCCAGGCTCCCCTAGAGACCCTGCCAGGGCTGGGATGCAGATGGAGACATGCAGTTGGAGGCAATGGCCATGGCCTGTTGCAACAGCAAAGTGCCCCCAGGAGAACCAAAGCAAACCAGAATGTTCACCAAGCCAAGTGCAATGCTCAAGATGGAGGAGAGGAAGCGGAGAGGAGCGGGATAGGCATGGGTCAGGCACAAGAATCAGGACAGGAGAGACATGAGCAAACACTCAGGTCAAGATCAACAGTCCTTCTGGAGGTGGGCTGTGATTCACAGTGAAACCTCCATCTGCCTCTGTGAGGATGCAAAACTATTTGACCTACAGTAGAGAAGAGCTCCATGGCTCAGATCTTGCTAGTTCTGCTCCTTATAGCTAGAAATATGTAGAAACATTTGGCTGGTATTTTCATGCCCAAAATGAAGACAATGTAAAAGTTAGAACAAAAGGATCCGAGGCCTCTTGTGAGAGGATAAACTGCTCCCTTCCAGAAAGTAAATCATGTCTCAATTACAGGTTACTACAGGTACTTGAACCAGTATCCTGTCCAAAGACAGCTGCAGGAGATTCTGGTGGAAAGGAAAATAGAAAATCACTTTAAACCAGCACTGTTAAGCCTAGTGGATCTTCAGATTCAAGACTCTGATCCAGCCACTTGTTATGTTCCAGGACACTTAGCGGGCTTGTGGGCAGGCACTACTCTGCCCAGCTGGCAAGGTTTTAGGATCAAAGCCTGAGGTATTTATGTGTTGGCTAAAAGGTTAGCAAAAAATGGCAGTTTCTGCTGACATAACATTTAAGAAAATGTTCTTACCTTGTTACGCTGTTTAAAGAAATCCTATCAGTTACTTTATTATATCAAATTATAAAACATTAAACATATTATTTTATAAAATGGTTTAGTAGTATGTCCATGTTATTTTGCTTTTACACTGTCAAATTAGAAAACACTTATTAATTAATACACCAAGGTCCATTTTATTGCTCTAATAAGTGCAGCTCTAAAAATTTATTACCACTTTCCAAGGATTTACTTCCTTTGTTTAAAAAAATGTATTAGTGTCTTAAATTAATTATAAAGATCAAACTTACATGGAGAGGCCCTGATCCAGGAAACACATATGCCTATGAGTAATTTAACTGCATGAGTAACTTCATAGAATTCAGTGGGTGAGAGAGAAGCTGTGATCCGTGGAGTTCCTAATGTGCGTAAAGTTATTCATGGGCACAACTGTTTGCAGGACTGGAGCCAAATATAACACATATACAAATTCCCATCTAGAAGAAAAGGCAAATGAGTATAAGATAAAAAGCAATTACATGTTATTGAATGTTCTAACAAGTATATATTCAATAATAAGTGCATGAACACAAACATGGGTTCGAAGACGCGCAGGGCCTCCCTATAATTGATGGATAATAAATGGAGAGGCAGAATGAAATGGTAAGTTGAAGTGAACATAGTGTAAGTCTCTACATCTCTGAGTTTCTCTCTAATTGAGTTGTTTCTTAGATGTAATAAGTATACACAGGAAATATGCAAATTAAAAAAAAAAAGGTTGTATTCTACTACCGTCTTTGGACACCAAATACAGGTGTTATGCTGCCTAAAAAGCACTCGTTTTCGTCTGAAGATGTTTTAGAGAACCTAAGGCAGATGTTTGGATGTTCAGTGTGATCAGTAAGTGAGAAGTAGGCACATCTAAAGATTAAATTAAAAAAACCCTTGTACCACACTCGGGATCCTGAAATTACCTATGCATTTGTATCGGATAACCACTAGATATAACATTAAAACAGAGCCAGGTTTCTCCTGTTGTTCATTCTCTCTGTGATCCTTGTGGCTGTGTACTGCCTGCTGCAGGGGGACACGGCTCCTGTGGGGAGATGGGGGCAATGCTTCAGACAGGCGGGGAATAGGACACTGCCCTGGGAGGTGGATATGTGGGCTTTGAACTCTTCAGAAGAGAACGGAGGGGAACGCTGTTTGAGCTGGTTGTTGTGTCCCATTCCAGATGTATGTTTTTTGAGAGAGCAATGTTGTCTAACCTACCTTATGCTGAATTCAGAACTTCCCAGCAACTCAGTGCAGGCTGAGGGCCTCCACTGTCTCACTTGGAGTTGAGCTTTCTTGGGAGTGAGTTATGTAGCTGCTTAGTTTCTGAGTTTCTGACCTTTAAAAGGTGCTGGTATGCCTCTAGGAAACTGCGCAGTCCAACACAGGAGCATCAACTTGTTCTAGACATCAGAAAGTGTGCCAAATTGTTCTCTGAGATTCAGACACCTGTAGTTTACCTGTGCTCCAGGACAACACTGAAACTTTGCATCTGGGAGAGACAGAATAATTCCCTTTTTGGCCTGTTCTCCTTATTAAAAAATGCGTGAATACCTCAGTCCCCCTGGTCTGGGCTGTGGAAGCATTAAGCACTCTGCAAGTTCTTACGAATTGCCAGTAAAGTAGATGGTTTGCAAAAGTTTATGTTCTTGCACTTGTTTTGCCCATACAAAATAAATGCTGCTGCCTGGCACAATACAATGCACTCAGTGTCTTCTGCAGCATTCTTGATGCTATTCACTGTAAACTGCATCTTTAGGGATGTGTTTCTATCTCTTCACCTCTCTGCTCCCCACCTGTGCTTTAGTGGTCTTTATGTGGAAGATATTGTGATTGCCCACAAGACATTTACTTCAGTTCCACTGCATGCAAGATGGCTATTTTTCCTTTGCATTTTTTTTCAGAGTGGTTTCTCTGAGATCGCTCTCCCCTCTGGCTGCACTTGGCTGTCATACATCCTGCTCATCTCCTGGAAGTATTTCTACTCTGGGTGCTACCACAGTATGGGGCAATTATTTTGAAAGGCCTTTCTTCCTGGTGCACATGTGCACACTGCTGATGACTAGGTCTTTTGTTCATATACATAACATGTAAGGTACACAAATGCTTGCTTTCTGTTTACACAGGAGGGAAAGAATGTGAACAAGCCTTAGTAACCCCTTACTTCTCTCTTGCAAATAGACTTCTAAATAAAAAAATATTCATATCAACAAAGAGTTTTGTGAAAGGGCAAGTGCCACTGTTTTCTTGATGGCATTGTCACCTTACAGATTACAGTCCACTCTGGCTTTCTAATTGCCTCTCCCTTGCAACCTCTGTTTTGCCACAGCAACCATTAGCAAGGTTGTAGCTCTAACTCTCATCAGGCCACTGATCCAGATTTTAAAATGCCGTAAAATGTTTTGTGACACATATCCAAGAGGGCCCTCTCTCATATAAGGGGACAAATGAGGAACAGCGATAATGAGGAGCAGATAAACCAGCACCACCTCTAAATGCCTCAAAATGTGAAGCCACATTGCCAGGCACGATACAACTATTTCACAGGTTCATCAGGTACTCGTTACCTGCCTGAACTTCCACATGCCTGTATAAGCAGTGGTGCTGCTGCCACTGAGTTTATATGCAGGCTAAACTCTCACGGAGGATGCAGGGAACTCTGATGGGAGCAGCCAGTAGCGATAGGGTTAATCATAGCTGGGACAGAGAAGATCTGTATTGCTTTCTACTAGATCACCCAAAATAGTGCCCCTTCTGGGTTTTTTCCTCCCTTGTGCAAGGATTGTTTTACTGGGGTTTTTTGAATGTGAGCTGACTTTGCTTATCAGTACCCAAAAAGCAAGTCCTTGCAGGGTCCCCACTGACAAATGCTGCCAGGCAGTCATGCCCTTCCCTCTGCTCTGAATGTGGTAATTAGAGAGATGCAATTTTCCAGTAGTGCTTGACAGCCTACATCAAAGGCACAGAAACTGTTTCTGGACATTGAAAAGATAAAATTCTAATACTAACTGATGCCTCCTTCAGTTTTTATTGCAGTTCAATGTAAACAGATGCTGCTGGTTTTGAAAGTATATGTTCAGATCTGTCAGAGTATATATATTGCAGCAGTGATATCTACTGTAGAAAATTCTGATATTTACCATCATGTGCACATACTTGATTCAATCATCTCTATGACATTAGCTATATGTGCTCTTACACATTCACAGATGTCTGTCTTTACATGTACATGCACACAAATACAAACACATGCATATGAATTAAATGGAAACAGTAACCCAATCTTAACCAGGGTTCTAAATTAATCATAATACATACACACACGTACAAACATTGGGCTATATTTAACTTCCACATAAGCAGTGTAGACCTATTATCTTCTGTGGAGCTCTGCAATTTATGAGTCAGACCCAAAGCCTGCTAGTTAGCCGGTGGAAAGATGCCACTGACTTCATTAGACTTTGGACCAGACCCGAAGCCAATGGTTAATTGTCTCATATAATATAAGTTTTCCCTCCAGCAAACTTAAGATAAACTTAGATTTTAATTCCAATAACCCTCTATATTTTTTTTCCAAACAAATTCCTTATGGAATGGAAATGCCCATTCTCGTTCTGGGCATTTTTCAATGCCTTTGCACTTCTCTGTTTTGAAAATCGATTCACTCATGTTAAACATTATGCAGGCTTGAAAAAGATCACAGTCTCCAACTGTCCAAAGTGAAATTCTCATACATACATAGCTCAGAAATAAATGTCATTAGAAACTTCAAACTTGGCTGGTATTAAAGCCATCTTTGAGGAATGGAAAACAATTCACATTTGAAGAAATTTAGCCTGGTGTTTTAGAAAGTAAGAATAGTTTAGGATTACATGTCCGTCTCAGCTTTCTCATTTTATTATATGCACTGTACAACTTTCTATTTTCTTTCTTTTTTTGACTTGATGTTGAGTATTTACTTGGAAGACACAATTATTTACAGGGAAAACTAGTATGTGTGCACTGAATGTCTTGAATCTTGATCCCCGTTTGAACTCTGAGCTAAGAAGGCTGTTACGTTCATCTTAATTCAGGTATCATAGCTGACAGAAATGCAATTAAAAACATTTCATTTTTAAGAAATTACTCTTGAAGAGTCTTTTGACTAAAGATGCTGCCAGTCCTTCTTTGAATTATGTCTAAATTAAAATTCTGAGCTAAAAGCTAATCTAAGCTTTCTGAATTGGATACGCAGTTAATACTTAGACTGTCTACAAAAAGGATATGTCTTAAGTTTTTTAGCTGTGCTAATCACTAAAGAAAGTTTGCATTTGCATTACTGTTTAAATCAATACAGTTGTTATCTGATACAATTGCTGTTGCAGAGATATCATACTGCCTTCTGGCCCTACAGGCTCTCAGCTGCTGGGGGTCTTGAGGGGTACTCAAATTGGTGTTCCTGGCTAAGTGGCAGCCAGGAACATCTCTGTTCAGTAGCCCACAGTCTCTGCAGAGTCAGGTAGGTGCCTCCAGAGACAGCAATTAATTCAAGGTGTTTAACGCTTAAAGCATTAAAGTGTTTTGAAAACCACTGACTCCTGTACCTATTCCAGTCCCACAGCACATACACTGTATTTTGCAACCCTGTTTTTTGTTTTATAAATAGAATTTAGTGTGTATTGTTTATGTAGCCTCCTACCCAAACAGAGGGTTGACAATGTCACAGAAAGAAAAATCTTTGGTCAGACTGACAACATCTACAACATCCCACTGTCTCTTCTTGTGGTATACCATGAACATGGCTTTCACAGTAAGTCCAAAGCTTGTTATGAGGTTTTGAAAAACATTTATGGCTTTCAGTGAGCAGAGCCTGAGGAGCAGATGCTCCTGAGGACTAGTGTACACAAACTTGGTGTAATGTGAGGGCAGGTCTTGGGGCCCCAGAAAAATCTCTTCCAGTCCTTTGCTAATGTAAATGGGAACAGGTCCATTGGCTTACATCTAAATGCATTTACAGTGTAAGACAATCATCCCTTGAGTTTTAAAGCATCCCATCTTTACTTCTGTATTTGTTAGCTGATATTTGCACAATAATGTGTAATGCACACAAAACACGACATCAAAATAAAGTTGCTCCTTCCCTCCAGCTTGTCTTTTGGAAATAATTCTCTTTCCCCCCATTCCCAGGAGCTTCCCTGTACCACTTGCAGTCTTCCAGTTAACATAATTTTTGTCATCCTTTTCTACCAGACATTTTCCCTTCCCACTACCACTTCCTTTCTCTCTGGCATGCAAAGGGAGCCTGAGTCATAGTGAAACCTCAAAATATTGCCTCCTCTGGGTACTCTTTCTCTTTCTACCCATGCATTGGGCAGCAGCAGTGATGCTCAGAGGGTCTTGAATGTGTTTGTCCTTGTGTGATATCTCTTTCTCCAACATACATGGAGCACACATCCTGCCCTGCATGTTGCTGTGTGTCACATACAAAACACCTACAACAAAAACATTGCTCCATTAGCCTGAAAGAACATTTAGTTTGGGCTGCATCTTTTTATGCCTGGGTCCCTGTATCTCGGTCCTGCCCAATGGTCACCACCCTGACCCTACTGCCCCCTTGTCTGTCCCAGCTTCAATGAGTGGGCCATAGACACAAAATCACTCAAATTTTGAACATTGCTCCTACAAAACTCCCTCCCAAGGTTTGTCTTACAGCTCACTAGCAAGCCCTGCATCTGTGCTAGTTAACTGAATAGTTTTGATTGTTGGGTGAGCCTATGAAAGAGGTTTGTTTCACTTCCGCAGGTCTAAGCAAGAAGAGATGCTAAGAGTGTTGTTCACATCATCATGAGAATCAGTTGTTGGCTGAGGGGCCTCTGTGCCCCACCAGGCAGCAGCACAGAGGTGAGCTGGTTGCAGATGTTCCACTCCCACCTCCCAACAGGAGTTTTGCTCTGTGCTGCAGTGGGGTCCTCAGCTGCACCCACTTCCCGAGATGAAAAGGGCAGCTTTGAAGGTGGATTTATTGCACATCCCTGGTCACACGACAGAGACTGTGTCCAGGTAGTTCCCTCCCTTGCTGTCCCTTTCATCACTGCAGGGTGGGAACCAGATCCAGTCTGGAGGGATAAAAAAACTCCGAGATGAAGAAGTACAATGGAGCAGAGCTGATGTCGACGGGTTTACTGTTGTAAGCAAATCACTACCACATCTCTCTGTGCAGCATGTTACAATTTACTACTGGTAGTTAAATGAGTCAGAGCTGTTGCTTCTGGTTCTGCCTCCAGCTTCTCCTGAAGCAGAGCTGGACAGACAATGGGTCCGTGTTGCTGAGGGGCCTCAGGCCAGCCCCAAGGAGCCGTGTGTTGCAACGCCCTTTATTGCAATGCCTCATTTTTAAGCTCCCTGCTGTGGAACAGATTGCTCAGGCCGGGGACAGACACCACTGTGCTTCACACAAGGTGTGGAGAGTTAAAAGCTAATGAGAGGAAACTTCAAGAATCCACACACTTCTTGGGTTAGAATATATATATATATTCTAATAGATAGATGTATATAGAGTGGGACACAGTACTGTGACAGGCAGGAAGAAGATGTCTCTGCCACAAACTCCCTTGCAGCAAAGTGCCTAAGCCACATCAGCCTGCTTTTGTGGAAAACCAGAGAGGGAGAGAACCACTTCATTGCATTCAAGAGCTCACTGGGTATGGTATATTATATGCCAAGCAATGGGAGACTTTAATCTGAACAGCTCTATGGCTCTGAGGAGTGTCCTGGTCACAAAGTTATTTAAGCAGATGCTCTTTCTTGCACTCTCTGGCCACCTCTGTGCCTAATATAAAATAAAATACATAATTAGGAGAGATGAAGAGCCATTATCTCTGAGTCCCTAATAAACTGGTGATTGGGCTTTTCACTTTGCATACAAAATACCCGAGTTCCACTGCTTACCTGAAATTGGGCAGTACCGATGCTAAGCATCCCATTTCACCGTGAAGGTATCCAGACAGTTTGTCCAACAGACCTTTCACTTCCCAGGTCTTTAGGAAGAAGGTCTGATGTAACTCAGGAGACTCCAAGATGACGAGCCTGGATTTAAGCATAGGAATGCTGCAGAGAAGCAGGGTCACCTCCTTCCCCTTCGCCTGGCCTTTACAATTGGGAAGTTGGGCAGCTTCCCCGCTTTGCCTCTGATTTCTGAAGGTTGTGTTCTCAGGCACAGCCCTGAGCAGCAGGAGGCTGCTGCTGCTGTGCCACACTTGCTTGCCGAATTTCGTCTGCCCTCACTTTTGAAAATATGCTCTTAGCTCCTAATTCACTTGAGCACTATGGAAAATGTTAGATAAAGCACTCAGCAGAGCACCGATTCATGTTTCGAGTGAAAGGGCGAATTCTGAAAGAAACCTCGAAAACACCAGAAATTCTGAGCAAACAACAACGCACGCTTTAACCAAAGATTTGCAGAGCAGGTTTTGCCGGCAGCCTTGTGCTCTGGAGCTAAAACTGACACCCTTTCCTTCCTCTTTAGACCCCAGCTGCCTCTCCTCTGTCCCAGCCCGGAGCTGGACTGAAGCTGAAGCCGGAGCCGGGCGCGGTGCCGCGGCGTTTCCCAGCCGGGGCTCCCCGAGCCTGTTCGGAGCTGCTAATAACGGACTCGTTCCCCTCATTTGCGGGAATAAGAGTAGAAAAATGGCTTCCCTTTTATTTTGTGTGTGTTTTTCTGCGGGTGTTTGCTCCCTCTCCGTGCGCTTTATTTCCCACCCTCCGTGGAAAGCGCCGCATCCAGGCGCTGCCGCGTTCCCACGGCAGAGGATTGCCTCGGCTGTGTCCGTGGCTGTGTCCCGAGCACACTCGTGTGCCCGGGGCCCCTCTGCTTTCTCTCGTCTGTCTGCCGAGGCTCTCTAGGAGT
>VZTO01006725.1:16448-64659 GCA_013400615.1 Syrrhaptes paradoxus
GGGGGGGAGTCACCGGAGTGACTGGGGAGGGGTGGCGGGGGAGACGGGAGTTATTAAGAAACTTTGCTTTGGCTACTCTCTATCCTTGGGGCTGCGTGGCGCCAGCACCCTCAAGTTGAAAGGAAAACAGCCATTCTCACTTCCAACTGCCCACTGAGATCCTTAAGGCGACAAAGACACAAAAGTGAGTTTTATTTGCTGGTAAGCCAGAGGCAAGAAAAAAGAAAAGCCAATTCCCCCTTAAAAAGAGCCGACAAATCCTTTTTGCTCTTTTGTGTGAGCTTTTCCTATTCACATGGAGCGTTCATCCGTGTGATTCCCAACTTATTGTCATTACTTAGTTATTAATTGTTCTCATCTGGGTTTAATTGAGCAACCAAGGACTTTAGCCCAAGGGTCAGGGGGAAAACTTAAAGCAAAGACATGTTCAATAGGAATCCTGCGCTTCGAATATCCATCCCGAGTCGACATAATGTAAAAAAAAAAAAAAAAAAAAAAAAAAAAAAAAAAAAAAAAAGAAAGCGGAGAGATGAAAGGGTCTCGGCTTGCCCGGAGCCCAGCGCCCAAAGGTGCCGGCGGAGGCGTCTCGCAGGGAGCCAGCTCAAGGCGTTTCTCGCTGTTTAAAACCTCTCTCGGTTTTTGAAGGCCTTCTTTACAGGATGAACCTGGCCTCCTGCTTGATTAGATCTTCTCCCCAAACCCGCGGTCTAATCGCGCAGAGGCGAGGTTTATCTCCAGCCTTTTTTTTGCCGGAGACACAACGTGGGAAAAAGCCGGGACCGCTCTTCCCCGGTCCGGCGCGGAGCTGGGCCCTGGGGTCAGGATCACAGACACTGTCATTTGCACAGAGAAAAGAAATGATCGGGAAAGAAAGCCAGACCAAAAAGGGGAAAAAAAAAACACCAAAAAAAACCCAAAAAACAAATCCCAACCACAAAACACCAAACACTCACCCCAGCCCAGAAAGGACTTGGCAGACAAAGCGGAGCGAGAGACGAGAAGAGGGGGATTAGAGCGGCGAGCTCTGGAGAAAGTGACCGGGTTCAGGTATGTTTTTTCGTTATTGAAAGCATCATTGATATTTAGGAGATGATAAAAGTCCCGCCTCGCCCCCAGCTACAGTCTCGCTGGAGCCACAGTGCCTGCAGAAGATTGCCGAGCCTCATTACAGCAATTATTTTCCTTCTAACTTTGCTTCAACCTTAACGTTTTAAATAGCTGGAAATGAAAACAGCGGGGGAAAGAAAAAAAAGAGGACAGAAAGAAAAATATAGAGAGTCCCAATTTCTCAGCGCCCATTTCTTGAGCGCAAAGATAAAGCATGAAAAAAAAAATTAAAAAAAAAAAGAAAAATAAAAAAGGGAGGGAAAACAACTCTCTCTCTTACCCGAGAGATCCGCAAAACGAAATCGGGCGAGCGGCGCATCGAGGGGGCTGGGGGCGCAGCCGGCGCCGGTACCGGCGGGGCGGCGGGCGCGGAGTGGAGCGGCAGCTCTCCGCGGAGCGGATAGCCGCCGTCCTCCGCAGGATCCTCGGCAGTCGCCGGCGGTTTCCACGGGGCCGTGGCGACCGGGACGGCTTTCCAGCGGAGCTGGCCACGGAGGGCTGCGGTGCGTCCGGAGCCACGGGGATGGGCGGGAGACGGCGCCGAGCGGTCCCGACCGTCAGTCCCGCGGGTCCCGCCGGCTGCCTGCCGCGGCTCCACACGCGTCCCCAAACCCCGCCGGCCTCTAGACTCTATCTCCACCGCCCTGTACTCTGACACCCCCCTCCCCATCACCCAAGCCCTCAGTGATGGAACTGCCTCTGCCCCCCTGTCAGCACGCTCATCCCTTTCTCCCCCAGTACCCCCAACCCCCTAAGCAGTGCCGGCTGCCGCAGGGAGCTGCGGGGGAAGCCCTTGGTCTCTCCTGAGGCTTAGCACCGAGGTGAGGGACAAGTCACCCCATCCTCCTAGCCTCCGGCAGCCGTCGGGGTCTACGGCCAGAAGCTTCCTGCCAGGAGGCCCTCCATCAACAGGCAGAGGAGCTGCTTTCCTCCTGCCTGGGGCTGGGAGCCTGGCCGGGTCGGCACCAAGCACAGACAGGACAGTGCCAGTCGCAGAGGCAGCAGGGAGAGCAGCAGCCAGTGCCCACACCCTCGGGGTGGAGGATTTTCTCGCCATGCCCCAGGCTCCTCATGCCTTCTTGCTGCCAAAGAAATAACCCTCAGCCAGCCATGAGGACAGGGAGCTCCAGGATACACAGCAAGCTGAAAACTCAGCCAAGGCCTTACTGTCTGAGCCTGAAGTCTCCCAGGGAAGAAGAAAAGCAGCTACTACAGCCAGTCCTGCTCTCCTGTTCCCCTGACAGACAAATTTAATCTCTTCTGTCATCCTTGTCAGGGCAAGAAGCAAACAAGCAGAATCAAACAGTAGCTTAAAATTAATTTATTTAACAAATATAGCTATAATATAAATGATAATAAAATTTCAAATATACAGTATATTACATAGTACACAGAGCCCCTTCCAAAGGAGCTGGTGTAGGAATTAACACAGGTAACAGATGGTGCTGTTACACAGGGATGGGAGAGGCTGCTCTACACTTCTGCCTCTTGACCTCACCATGCATTAAGAGAAACGTCCTGTTGTTCAGCCCCCTTTTTGCCATTTCTCTTCCACAGTTCCTTCCCCCACAGTGGGGGTCTCTCTGCAGGCTGCCAGCAGAACCCAGAGAAGCAGGGCAGGGCTGGCCCGTTGCTTCCCTGTGCTGGGGAGACGCTGCGGCAATGCCTCAGGTTTCTGCCAGCCGGAGAGCAGAGCAGCTTCCAGGACTGCTAAAGAGAGTGGAACAGCACTGGACCGCAGGGTTAGCATTACAAGGGGAAGCAGAGAGATGGAGCAGAGCTAGACAGGAGAAGTCTCTGCCCCAGAGCCCACAGGGAAGTCCACAGCAAGGAGCCAGAGGTGCAGGAAGGAAGTGTGTGCAGGGCCAGCGGGAGCAGACGGCCAGCAAGCTGGACTCGGTGGGGCTCAGATCTATGTGAGGTGGTACATGCTGTATCCCACATGTGCTGTGTACAGTCCCACAGGAGCCACAGGCAGCCCTGCCCGCTGGAAAGGGCTGGAGGTGCTGTACAAAGAGGCACTGGCCACGGCCGGGCCGCCCAGCGGGAAGGAGATGCCGAAAGCAGCGGGCGGGAGCATGGGCTTGGCTGCCATCTTCAGCTTCTCCAGCTCGGCCTCCTGGAGCCGCTTGGCCTTGGCACGGCGGTTCTGGACCCAGATCTTCACCTGGGTCTCGGTGAGGCTGAGCGAGCTGGAGAACTCAGCCCGCTCAGCGATGGACAGGTACTGCTTCTGCCGAAACTTCCTCTCGAGGGCCAGCAGCTGGGCTGTGGTGAAGGGCGTCCGGGGCTTCCTGTTTGTCTTGTGCTTGCGCAGGGTGCAGGCTGGGGGGCTCAGCCGCCCTGCACCGAGGAGCAGCCGGAGGATGGGGGAAGAAGAGAGAAACCTCAGTTAGCAGCACTCAAACCCCCACCCTACAGCAGCCAGGGTGGATAGAAAGGGGAAAAGCAGGTCCCGCTCTAAGTGAAGTGGCTCAAAAACTCCGGGGCTGCCCGAGGCACACAACAAATCTATGTCTCCTTTTCCATAAAAAAAAAAAGCTCTCCAACTCCGCGGAAAAACTCCGCAAACGGCAGGAGTCAGACACCCACACACCTTCCACCTCCTTCCTTCGCGGCTCCCGGCTCATACAAAGGAGACAATAGAAGGGAGTGACCCTCCAAAAAAGTGTCCTGTGCTTTTTATTGGATTAAGGAAAAAAAAAATAAACAAAACGGGATTGCTTCTTAGACTCACACCCTCTTCATTAAGCCCCTGGAAACCGGATTAAGCATGTAATTAATTATGAGCTCTGAATTCACACTCAGCCTCTATCTACTGCTCTTCACCAGTCTGCTCCTCTCTTCTTAGTAAATAAGAGTCCTGGACCTCGATCTGCCCCGGATTTACTTAGCAACGACATTTACTTTGCAATTTAAATAAAGTTAAACCACTGCGATACTCTACACAATTCCTTTAGGGAAACCTGCCTTTCTCTAAAGAGGAGAGAAAGCAGCTCTGTTCGCAGCTCTGCCAAGAGCCCCCCAAATGCCCCGGAGAGCATCAGCCCAAGCTCGCTCCTTCCCAAGGGAGCCCGAGGCGGGGGAGCGAGCTCCAGCCGAGGGCAGGCGGCCCGGGCTGGCCAGCCCTGGGCTCGGTGCAGCCGCTGGAGAGGATTAACGGTCTTTTCTGATCTCGGCCCTCCCTCTGATATTTTTATTATTTTAGATCACTCCGTAGGTAAGGCATGAAAGATTAGCAATTGCAGCTCTTCGGACTTTGGAAATGCAACACTCGACATAACAGCCGGTGGGCTGAAACCTGCCAATCCCGAAGGCGCCTCTCCTGGGGGTCAGGTCTGTGCGGGTCCTTGGGAAATTATCTGAGCCACTTACAGAGATAACATCGTTGAGGCTAAGGCAGACTTTGCGTGACCAGTTCGAGCCCCAAGTTAAGCCAGCAGGCAATCCGGGCTGCTTTTTCTACCCCCCCAATCCCGGTTAACATTTGGCAAAAGATCTCGCCCTGTCGCGGCCGCTCTTCCTTCGCCTCCGCAGCCATCCCCCGACGCTGCCCCCGCTCCGCACACGCCTGAACGGGTTCCGTATTTCGAACCGGCCGAAGCGGCCGGGCAGAAAGAGCGAGCCGCAGGGAAAAACATGCCAGGAGGGGCCAGGCCGGGTGAAAGCGAGAGGAAATCCTCGGCCGCCCCCACAGCGCTGCCCCCGCGGGAAGGGCGCAGAAGGGCCTGGGGGGTCTCCCAAGCCGCCCGCTCCCGGGCCCTACTTACTAGGAGGAGGCGGCGAGAACCGTGGGCTTTGCATCCAGGGGCTCCGCTCCTGCTTCTCGGGGCTTTCCGCCTTGACGAGGGTGTCCTCGGGCAGCTTGACCAGTCCCCCGACGGAAAAGTGGCCGCCGAGGGGCAGCGGGGAGGCCGGTGCCTCCGCCGTCAGGGCGCCTAGGCAGGGGCTGAGGCTGGTGCGGGCGGTCGCCCCGGCGCCCGGCGGGGGCCCAGCGCCCTCGGGGCCCTCCCTGCCGCCCGGCTTCCTGTGGTCGGCCATGAGCGCCTCCACACTGAACGGCAGGAGCGACGGGGAGACCTTGGGCTTGTCACTCTCATCCTCCCCACCCATCGCCGCCGCGACGGGGAGGCCACCGCGAGGCTTGCTGAAGGCAGATGCGGGCGGCTCGTCGCTGCGGACCCCGGTGGGCGCGGTGGTCATATCCACAGCCGGGGCCATGCAGAGGCAGCCCGCTATCGCCACTGCACTGCCGGGCGGGAGCAGACGCCGCGGCTCATGGGGCCGGACCAGGGTAGCGGGCGCGAAGAGCCGTCAGCGCACTGCTTCCCTGCGGCGGGCGGCGCCGCCTGATAAAGCGGCTCGCGGCTAGGCACCGCCCAACCGGCGAGCAGGGGGCGGGGCGGCACCGCCCCATTGACTGGGGCGCGGCGGCGGCCCCAGGAGCGGCGGGGGGGGGCGCGATGGCCCGAGCCGGGCTCGCCGTCGGGGCGCGTCGCACCGCTCCGGTCCCTGCCGCCCCGGTCCGCACCCCTGCGCGCATGGTGGGCCTCATTGGGGAAGGTTGGGGCTGCCGGAGCAGTGCTCCGCCGTAGGGAAGGGACATTGGGGGGGGGGGAGGCTCAAAAATCAGGGAAAATATGTATTCACATAGTACAAAAGCTGGAGTTTCTGTTTGCGGAGCGCGAGGGAGTGGGCCCGAGACATGTTCTGGAAAATCAACAAATATTGGGCTGTCCTGGGTGTGACGTCTCGGAGGGAACACCTGCCTGTCCTACAGCCTGGCTGCGCCTTGAAAAAGTGATTGGGGGGTGGTGTTTGTTTTACTACCTTTTTTTTTTTTTTTTTAATGAATGCCGGGCCTGCGGTGTGTTCGACGTGTCTGCGGATATCTGCGCAAATACACATACATACATATATACATACATAAATTTTGCCACGTCTCACGGCATAAGGTGTGTGCGTGTCTCCAGATAATGAAATGTTCATTCCCGTAAAAAGGAACATCTAAGCCCCAGACCCATTAAAGTCCCGGCTATTTTGTTTTGTAAATTCGTTTTACGATCCCTTATCCCTGCGCCCAGGACGGATGTGCAGTAAAACGGAGCCGCTCTCTAATAACGTGATTGGCCGCTCGCTGAGAAAAGTTTATTGATAGCTGCAGGGCTCTAATCTCCTCGAAACACAAGAGGCTGTTGCAGTCATTTAAGGGCAATTATCTAAACGGGGAGGGATAGCGAATCCCCTTTCCTTTTAACTGGACCCAATAAAGATGGTAGATTAGGAGCATATAGATTATGAAGTGAATTGATACAATAGACATTTTATAAACTGATAAGCAACAGGACCCAATTGAAATTAATTGTCCCGCACGTAGCTACACACACATATCTTACACATGCGTGACTCTGAATCCTTGCGATGTGCTTACTGTAGATACTGTAGATACTGTCCTGCATGTACACGTATCCCGCACATGTTGTGCTGTACTCCTATACGATCCCTCGAGGTGAAGGCGATTTGTAGGCGACGACTTGCTGGCTGCCCCCGTGCGCTCCTATAGATTCGGGTGACCGCACATTGCACGGAGCTATTCGCCGACATATAGCTCACACAGATACATTCGTGCCGCCCCGGTGAACGCTCCTGTCACCGCCCAGCCCTGCCCGCGCTGCCGGCAGCCTTCCCCGCGCCCCGTCGGGCCGGGGGCCGGGCCGCGCCGGGCCGGGGGTGTGTGTTGGGGGGGGAGGGGGGGGCGGTGTTCGGAGAAGCGGCTGCATTGCTAATTGCGAGAATAAACAATCTGTCACGATTAGTCAGTGGCTCTAATAGGCAGACAAGTGATGTTGTTTTTAGGCGCCAGCAGCGGTGTGATCAAAGGCTTCAGCTGGAGGGGGACTATTGAGGACGTTAACCCGCATCAAGGGAGCAAGGCGCCTTAGCCCTGGGACATCGGCACATTCAGCCTGACAAAATTAGTTTGCTCTACCAATCACACGACATTTTCACAAAGCCTGGTGCTTAACGCGAAGATGCACACCCCACCCCCGACTAAGAAAACACGCACAAATATCGATGCAGCGTGTTTCACAGTGTCCCCTCCACCCGATCCTACAGGTAGGATCTTTTTTTTTTTTTTCTGATCCCAAAAGCAACAGCGCAAAAGAAAAAAAGTGATGTGTTTATTAGACCTTCAGGCAGCCCCTAGGCTGCTTTCGAACTCATTGTTTCGATGGAAATATGAAAGGAAAAATAGAGCTGCTATTTCTTTTGCAGAATGGTTTGAACATGGGGATGTTTCTGAGGCTGGAGATGAGTGTGCATCCCATACTGAGAGCAGGATCCCGCTCTCATTGAGAGCTGTCAGAATGAGATAATTAGCTCTTTATTTATCTCCCAGCAATGAACGCTTTGTGTTTACGTTTCTGTCATACTCAGTGGTATTTTAATCACTGTACCATAGCAAGGACTTGGTTCTAATTCACGGGCTGGCAGGCTCTTGAGCTGAAAACGGAAAGCCAGTAAAGTTTCTTTCGTTTCTTGCACCTTTCTTTCTTTCCTTCCTTCCTTTCTTTCTTAATGAAACCTACAGGTTCTAAGTTAGGAATGGAGAAATCAAATTTACAAAACGAAATCTTCCTCGAGATGTATTTCTTTCTTTAGTGGGAAATTTTAGTGTCCAAACTCTTCTCGTCTTGCTCGCTGCTCCCCAGGCGACCCAAACACCACTGCATTTTAGGAACTTTTTTTAAAAAAATTTGTTCCGTTGTGCTCATACTCTGGCTTGCTTTTAGATGCCTCTCTCTTATTTTCCTCCCTGGTCTGTAAGGAAAACCGAAGTGAAGGGGGGCAGGGGAATAGGTGACTTTATTGGTGCTTGTTTCAGTCCAGTGTTTTTATTGGGAGCCGTGGCACTTCCCTGAAGGCACTTGTGCTAGATAACAATATTGGGCAATTAGCATCCTAAACAGTCCCGTTTCAATGTAATGAATGTGCTAGGCAAAGCCATTACCCATAGCATTTTATTTCGGTGGGAATACAACAGGGGCTGGGAGGAGTGCGTGGGGGATGGGGAAGGAGGACAGGAGGCAGCGCTAAGCCAATTCAGGGCATTGTCTGCCTTTTGTAAACGTTATCTTTGACTTAAAGGCAGAACTCAGAAGGGAGAAGGGTAGTGTTGTTTCCCTTGTTTCAGTTTTATTTCCCCCGAGACAGCAGTTCTTAGGAGACCAGACAGCCCCGCGGGATGCCAGGAGGCTTCGGGGACCGGCGGCTCGGGAGCAGCTCTACCCCTCCGGGTACTGCCTGCGCGCTCCCCGCGAGCCCCCTCCGCACCCCTCAGCCAGTCCTGCTCCAGCAAGGAGCGGCTCAGCCCTGGGGGCAAAGAGCCAGATCTATCGCAAGTGCTAAAAATGCCCCGCGGGTTTTACAAGCCCTCCAAGCCCTTCAAATCTCAGCCCTCCAAGCCCTTCAAATCCCAGCCCTCCCAGCTCCCGTCGCTACTCCTTCTTCGCTGAGGGTCGGACAATGCGAAAAGAACTCCGTTCTTTTCTTTTTACCTTTCCTCCCCCCCCCCCCCCCCCCCCCTTTTCTCCTTTCCCTTTCTGCCCGGATCAAACATAACCTAAACTACTTTAAAGGCTGCAGGCACCTGGGCCGGTCCCGGGGAGGTTGGGGGAAGCGGTGGTTTGGATGGCCAAACTCCAGCCGCCGAGGCGTCCCCGGTTCTTTGAGGGTCGGAGGAGCCGGGCTGAAAAGAAGGCACTATTTCAAGTGGCCCAAATTAATGTGATCGCGACATTATGATGCACTTGGAAAAGATGAAAGAAAAGTCTGGCCGTCTCCTCCAAGATCTCTATAATTATAGATAATATATCCTATTTCAAAGCAATTAGCTCAATCAGGCGTAACGAGGCACTTTGCTGCCAGGGAGTAACAATGCCTTACGGTTATTTAAGCTTCAAGATGTCAAGCAGACTTCGAGACTCTCCGCTCTGCCCAAAAGGGAACTTGGCTGTCTTGGTGAGAGCCCCATGGCTAAGGCAGTGGTTTCCCTTCAGTGACAACACGCCTGTTTCATTTTATATATATTTTTAAAACTCTTGCAAAGACGCCGTCTCTCCTGGAGACGAGCACCGTTCCTCCAGGCGCATTTGGCGCCGGCATCTGTGTGGCATCACCTCTGCCCCTGCCCACCGGCACCGACCTGTCTCTCCTTGCCTGCTCGCTCCGGGATGCTTGTGCTCTCCGAGCCTTTTCCCCGCCCGGCCCGCTCCTTGCCTTTCTTTCGTTCGCTTTTTGGGGTGATTCCGACTATTCCTCGGGGATCTGCAGGAGAAGTCATTGACGGGCGCACTGGCCGATGCGCGGCTTCCAGACCTCGCTGCCGAGCCAGCCGCTTACTCCCAGCTCCGAAAGCTTTCCCCTGCCCTCGCCTCGGCTTTTACCTGAAACGCTTGCAGATGGCAAAGGTCCGAGAGCAAAGAGAGCACCCGACTGCCGGCTGCGCTGACAGCGAGCCGGGGGGTTGCTATGCCCCCACCCGTGTGTCTGCGAGAACATCTAGAGGGGGAACAGGGTCCCGGGTGCCGAAATCCCTTCATCCTGACCCAGAAGGGGTGCGCAGAGTGGGCTGTCCCCTCGTGTCCAGGGACTGTGACTGTGGGTACGGGGTTAGGCCAAAATGTTGAAAAAGCAACTTTTTCCCCTTTCCCGGTGCTGCTGCAAACAGGCGTCCAGGGCCGCTCCTCCCGCTCCCCCCCGCAGCGGCGCCGGGCCCCGGCCGGGGCTGCACCGCGCCGGCCGCTCCGCGGGGCCGGGAAGCGGCCCTCCGCCGTTGCGCTCCGCTCGGCTCGGCTCGGCAAGGCACGGCACGGCACGGCACAGCATGCGCCGAGAGGCCGCGAAAGCAGAGCCGTGCTCGGGTGAAACGCTGCCGTAAGAAAATGAGTAACTGTACAATTAACCTGCCGGCTTCCCTTCCAAGGATTATTACTGCTGGGGGGTAATCGAAGAGGGGAAAAATAAAGAAAAACAAAAAAAAATCCCCCAAAATAAAAAACGTTGCCCCAAGGGTGAGTAATTTGAACGGGACAGTCCAAGGGAAACAGGAGGCCGAGGGTATGAATGTGAACTAAACAAAGTTTAACCACCCCTCCTTCTTCTCCCCATGCACAAAATGGAAACCTTATTATATGATTCACTGTGAATCACTAGATTGAATGCGATCATTATGAGTAAATGATAGTCAGGGCTCCACTGGTCTTTTCATTCCTAGAGGCAAAACTATAAAATATGAAGGATATAAATGATCTTCTCTCCGCTTTCTCATAAACGACTTTCATTCAAAGCCGCACGCTGTCTCGCTCCCAATTCCTTTGGTCCCCCTTGAATTCCACAACGATCAAGGTAGATTATGGCGAGTCCCGGTTTATTTGTTTTCACGTGCTTGTTTATTGGCGAAATGTCACGAAATGTAGTTTGTCCCAAATTCTTTAACATGAGAAAATACTTTGTGGTTGAAGGAATCCATGCTGGTACTGCCAAAGACGATCTCTGATTCTCAGAGCAAGTTCACGCTATTCATGTTACCATGCTATTTTACAGCATTTCCATGTTTACTCCTAATTTCTCAGGGCCTTTTACATATCGTTGCATAAGAAAAGGATTTCGCCAGCTCTAGTTATGAGATGTCCGAGTTTTTTTACAGGCAGAGCCGGTTTACAAAAGCTGCATTGTTTGACTGCGGTCTGGGTTTCCATTTGGGGTAATTATTGTATTCCCAGTCTTCTTCTAATCATTTGCTCACAAGGATACAGGTTTTTTTCCTCCCCTTTTGAAGAAGATTAAATACTCCAAACTTGCAAGACCGTTGGAATAATTCCCCTGCTTGTGTAAAAGCTATTCCTTACATCTCTATGAATTGCTGGAAAATATGTGGGAAAGGATGGTAAGAAAATATATAGAGCAGAAGAAACGCATGTTACCACATTTTGAAAAAACTGCAAACTGCAGAAGTCCCTATCTAAGTCTGTTCCCAATAGACGTCTGTGTGAATAGGGGAAAAAAAAACCAAACCCAAAATAAACCCACTTTTCAGAAGGAAATATGTTTCAGCTAGATAATAATCAGCTCCTGAGGGAAAAAAGTCATAGAAGGAAAAATCAAGGGAGAGTAAACGTCTATATGTGTCAGGGCTGTGTCTGCGCAGAAAGGTTTCTCCTCCAGCTGCTGCCTCTAGCTGCACAGCTGGAGGAGGGCTGGGAACTACGGCCCCGCCAGCAGACAGTGGCTCAACCTGCAAGCACTGGAGTTGAACTTGGCAGGTCTCTTCTTTCCAAGACCCCTTTTTGGACCTTCCTGCTGGTGTCACATAGCTTCTCAAGGCACGATTTCCACCTGGCTTCCCGTCTTTAATTCTCATCTATAAAACCTGAGGCCCAAAAACATCCCTCTAAGCTTGTGGGGAACAGGATTGAGGCAAACGCTTTTCTTCCTCAGCTAAGATGGTTGGAAAGAGATTGCTTTAAGCAAAAACCTGCCAGTCCAGAAAACATATATTCATGCCTATACATACAGAAAGATTTTGAATTCCCTGTGCAAAGGAAACTACAGTTGAACAGCAGAACAACTGGCGTCAGGTATCTTCCAGACTTTGTTTATGGAAAAACAAAACAACATCACACTTCTGCAACTATCAAAGCCCTCCACAAGTATTTGAAACTGTCTTGATGATACGTAACCTCTTGCTTAGGAACTCCAGTGCCTTATTATTTTGGTGATGTGATCTCACCACATCCTTTTGCTGAGTGGCAGCTGATGGCTAGATATGATACTGCAAGTTATGTCATTCTAATAAATCAATGTAACAAAACAATTTCACTGCCAGAAGAGGGGGGAAAAAATCCCAAATATTTTGTAGGGGAACTGAATTTGTCTTTTAGGAAGCTTATGTTCCTTTCAGACTTTCCATCAACCATGAGCATAGACATAATCTAAAATGTTCCTGGCTTGCCTGCTGCTGGGCTGATTAGCTTTGGAACAGAAGAGATAACATTTCTAGACATCGGTCTGCCTTGAACTGCCTTCGTGTTATTCTCTGCATATGTGGTTTTGACATTATTTATATAGCAACTGTGGGTTCTCTATTGGTGTTGGGTCACTTTGCTTTTCAACAGCTGGGCTTTTTTCTGTCACTCAAAGCAGAACTTCTTTCAGCATTTCAAACAGCATCAGACTTCTCCTTGCAATCCATGGCTTGGAGGTATGACACCCTCCACGCAGCCAAGCATCCCTTGCAGGGGTGAGCCCAGACCAGCCCAGGAAGGTCCATGGGTGCCTGTGAGGTGCCTGGTCCACGTGTGTGGGCTGTTGCCCACCTCCCATGTCAGCAGCATGAACCACACTGTGGACCAGGGTGTGATCCTCCAACTGGGTGTGAACTCAGTGGGTGGCACCAGATTTGGTCTGTCCCTTGCTGTTAATGATACTATTACTCTTGGGCTGGATTTGGGTCAATTTGATTTTTAATTCTGAGGCAACCTAAAGGCTAGCAACAAAGTGTTCCTATTTTTTTCTTTTCCTATAAAATCACAGGGGAGATAATGAGCTAATGGTGCCACATTAATAACAGAGAGACACAAAGAGGAAGCTCTGACAGCAGGCAGAGCAGGGGTGCATTTGGGACACAATTATATCTCTTAGGTTTTCTGGTGGCCTCCTGCAAGCCATTTCACCTCTTTTATACTGACGTCTCCCATGGGAGTTCACCCTTCACTAGTTACTAGTGTGGCTGTAAGCTTGCACACGCGCACACCCACGCTTCACATCCTGACTCCCACACAGTGGTTGCTGGGGCTGGGACTTGACCCAGCAGTAGCTATATACAGGAAAAAAATTACCTCACAGGTAAATTCAGGTTGTCCTCACTCATTGACACAAGTAGCTGAATAAAACCAGGGACGGAAAAGGAAATGCCTCAGGAACATACATGGGGCTAACAAGGGAGGGAGCGGTGAGTTCATTCACAGTGCCAGGGAACACCTCTGTTTCAGCTGAGATTTTGAAAAATAAGGGGAGGGAAGGAGGAGAAGAAAGAAAGGAGAAAGGAGTACGATGAGCATCTTGGAAAGTCACTGGAAACTTTTTCTTAGGAGTGAATCTGACTTCTTGTGATCCCCTTTCAGCAGGGCTGTCTGGGAGCCAGCCGGGCCCCCTGCAGCCCCCCTGGCCTTTTTGTCTGGGGCCTGGGAATCTGTCTGGAGCACAAGGCTGGGGGGACCAGACATGGATTTGCAGGAGGGATTGGCTTAGGCAGTGGCCATGTAGAGGAAAGGGGGTTTGCAGCCCTCAGGCCTTTGGAAGACCTTCCCTGGGGCTGGTGGGTGGGCAGAGGAGCTTCCCTGGACCTTGGGGGCAGCTGGGGGTAGGCTAGGGGTAGGTGAGGGAACAAGGGAGAAGGAGGAAGGGCAGGTTGAGTGTCCCCAGGTCCAAGACGCTGGAGCAAATGTGGTGGGATGGAGGGATGGACAGGCAGAGGGATAGAGGGGGTTGAGCAATGTCCTCTGGCCCTCACCTACCGGGCCTGGGTGAGGTGTCCCAGGGTGTCCCACCCTTCCCAAGGTGTTGCTGCAAAGGCAAATGCCAAATAAAATGAAAAATTACCAACAAACACAACAAAAGCAAAACAAAATCCTTCAGTGGAGCCATGGCATGTTACATTTCTTCTGCCCCTCTAGCCTTGCCTTCCTGCAGACATCTTTTGGAGTGATGAAAGCGTGGGCTTTTAAAGCTTCCTGTTGGATACAAAGATGCTAATCAGCATCTTTCCAATACTTATGGGCTTTCACGAGTAATTGAGCCCCTTTCCAACTATTTTGTTCCCTTATTCTTTCTGATCCTGGTACATTATTCTGCCCTTTTTGCAGATATCTCTCCAGTCCTGTTATGACCTTTAGGGGTAAAATTTGGGGGTAAAATTTAGGGGTAAATTTGTCTACTTCACAGACAAAATCTAAAGCCTGCCTTAATTTGTAGTTTACTAGCCCTCTGATGTGAAACTACATAGAGAGCCCCTATCTGATCAAACAGCCAGTACCTTGACACAGCCCAATTATGTGAAAATATATCCTTGCTTATCATTTCAAACATCATATAAGCGGAGAAACTGAAGTCGCTCCCTGTCTGTTTGATTTTCCTGTTCAGACACACTTGTTTAAACAGGCACCGTGAGACTTTTCTGTAATCTTACTTGGGGGAGTTCAAAAAAACATTTTCACCTTGAAAGCTCTGGGCCAGCTGATGGTGGCTGCCACCAGACCACTCCTAGCCCGGCAAGTCAGGGAAAGGGCGAGGAGGGGGATGTCCCCTGCAGCTGAGCTCTCAGCCAGCTGCCCATGAAACACACTTGCAGCCAAGTATCCTCCTGCAGCATCCCCTTCAAGCACTGCCCACCCAGACTGACCCAGCTGCTGAGCTAGTGCCTGCCTGTCCCTGCAGAAACCCCTTCTTTTTCCTTCTTCCCTTCCCTTCCCTTCCCTTCCCTTCCCAGGTTTCAGATTGGTCCCTGTGTGCCTACAAAGGATTTTTTTCAACTTTCTAATAATTTAATGGGAGTAGGTCTCACTGAAATCCACAGCAATGCTTTGAGTGGAGTATATAAAATAGTAAGACATTGAGAAAACCACATTAAGTGCAATAAACAGTCACTACTTTTGAAAAATCATGTTTTCTACTGATTTCCTTCTTTTTACCCCCTTTAACGCTTTTTTTTACCCGTTGTTGTAAAGATGCAATAAAACCTACTTTTTTTTTTTTTTCTGAATTAAAATGAATCACAGAGAGAGGAAGAAATGTGTGAACATGTTGAAGCAGACCAGAGAAGCAGAGATACTAACAGCAGAATCAGTCAGAGGCTTCTTCAGACATAATGATGTAAGAACCAGCTGGGATGCACCCCCTGCCTCAACACTTTAAGGGCAGCATGTTATTTAAAGATTAGCTTGTAATGACATTTTTCAGGCAGCTTTATGGGAGCTGGTGAAAATACTCAACTCAATTACTGAAGTGAAATACAGTCTAGAACAAACCAAAACCCCTTTTGCAGGGTGCAATACTTAAATACAGAGTACTCTGAGTTCCTGCCTGGATCAGTGGGAACTGAATAACTGAGAGCACTCACCACTCTCTCCATATGGAGCCGAGTGCTTATTAAAACCCAGAGCCCAGCTTTGCTTAGACGAGGGTCCATCTGGCAAAGCTCCAGGGCCCAAGGGCTGCTCTTAATTTGCATATGAGAGACCAGCTTGCAGACCATGCTATCTTGCAGAAAGCAGTGAAACCATGCAAGTGGTCAGGCTTGGGCACAGCGTTCTGGTTGCATTGCTTGAAACCGAGGATTTCTCTCTGGGAGTTGCAACTCCACATCTATCACCACCCTGAAAAGTTTCTGGGTTCGTTTGTAATTGAATGGGGTTTGCATGGCAAGCTTTTGGCAGTGGGGGGGCTACAGGGCTACAGGCTTCTGTGAGAAGCTGCTAGAAGCTTCCACTGTGTCCGACAAAGCCAATGCCAGCTGGCTCCAAGATGGACTCACCGCTGGCCAAAGCCGAGACCAGCAGCGCTGACGGTAGTGTCTCTGGGAAAATGTATTTAAGAAGGGGGAGAAGTTGCTGTGTAACAGTGATTGCAGCCAGAGAGAGGAGTGAGAATATGTGAGAGAAACAACTTGGCAGACACCAAGGTCAGTGAAGAAGGAGGAGGTGCTGGAGCAGAGGTTCCCCTGCAGCCCATGGTGAGGCTGCAGCTGTGCCCCTGTGGCCATGGAAGGTAGCAGGGGAGCAGAAATTCCCCTGCAGCCCAGGGAGGACTCCACGCTGGAGCAGGGGAAGAGTGTGAGGAGTCCTTCCCCTGAGGAGGAAGGAGCAACAGAAACAACATGTGGTGGACTGACCACAGCACCCATTCCTCATCCCCCTGTGCCACTGGTAGGGGAGGAGATAGAGAAACTGGGAGTGAAGAATGCCCCATCCCTGGAGGCATTCAAGGCCAGGCTGGATGTGGCTCTGAGCAGCCTGGTTTAGTGGTTGGCGGCCCTGCATATGGTGGGGGGGTTGAAACTAGATGATCACTATGGTCCTTTTCAACCCAGGCCATTCTATGATTCTATGATTCTATGATTCTATGATTCTATGATTCTATGTTTCTATGATTCTATGATTCTATGATATGAAGTTGAGCCTTGGAAGAAGGCAGGGGTGGGGGGAAAGTGTTTTAAGATTTGGTTCTATTTCTCATTACCCTTCTCTGATATGACTGGTAATAAATTAAACTAATTTCCCCAAGTCAAGTCTGTTTTGCCCATGATGGTAATTGATGAGTGATCTCTCCCTGTCCTTGTCTCAGCCCATGAGTCTTTTGTTACATTTTCTCTCTCTTGTCCAGCTGAGGAGGGGAGTGATAGAGCAGCTTTGGTGGGCACCTGCCATCCAGCCAGTTGTGGTCAACCTACCACAATTATGTCTGAGGACTGATGGGAACATCAGATTGCCTAATATGACTTCCTATATACATTGTAGGCCATTTTGTTTCAACAGTATTGAGTTGAAAAAAGTGTGTACTTGGATAAAAGACAGCTTCCGAAAAGGTAGCTGTTCTTAAGCTGGAAATACTAAAACATGAAGAACTCATAATTGAAATTCAGAGATTGTTCTAGTAGTTAATCACCCATGCAGTAAGAATCCTGTCTTACTTCCAGTGTAACTCTCTGTCCTCAGCTTCTGGGTGTTGTTCCCTTCGACTATCCTATCTGAATTAAGTAGTGCATGATTTTTCCTCCTGTAAGGAGATGAAGGCCTCTCTCATGCTTCCTTTTAGTATATATAACCACCTGGAGTTTTTTGTCCAGCTGTCTGCCCTTGTCCTCAGTCTCTAGACCTCTCTTTGTCAGTCTCCTTGATACTCACTCCAACGTCTTTGTATCTTTCTTAAAGTACAGACGTGAGACCTGGCTTTGCTATCACAGTGTGAACTTTACTTGGGTGGTGTACAGCAATGCTGTTTGAGTCTGTTGCTACCCCATGCTTATGCTCCCTGTGTCTCAACATCAGTAAACTTCAGATCTATCACTGAGCAGTCATTCTACCACCCAAAACAAGGACAACCTCCTAGGTGCATCCATGCAGACTGCACTTATGAATTCTTTAGGTGTTCTCATGATTTAATCAAGGAGCTGGGTTCGCAGGGCTTCCAGCACTTCTCCATAGAGCTCAAGAGGTGGAGAGGCACGCCAGTTCTCTGCAGATGGGCCTTCCTTCACCCCTTGACACCAGCCTTGAAGAGGAGTACCCTGAAGCAATTGTCGGTCACATTTGGGTGTGGAGTCACTCCTGCTCCTCATGCATGTCTAAAAAAAATCATGGGATGCACTGTAGCTCGCAGATATATGAAAGGACTTTTTTCTTTGTAGAGCTGAGTTAACATCAACAGCTAATCTATTATGCTCTATTTCACACCCTGCACTGAGTTATCCATCACTTTTCCTCCTTCTTTTAACATGTCTATGCAGTTTGTGTGCTTAGTGTACTGGCCAGCAGGGTGGACAGTAGTCATTATATAGGTTGTAAAGCCAGAAATTCTGACTAAAACCCACCGAACATGCAATGCACTTCTGTAGAAACACACTTACTACAGGCCTCGTATATTTCTTTTGCTTTTTGTCTTGCAGTATTTGAGACCAGTGGCTTGTTTGGAAGTGTATGTCCCACGTCAGCAGAGGACCATGTCCTCGCTCTCTCCTCAGCCTCCCCTGCTGGGTGTTTGGTCCCAGCCAGGCACAAAGCCATCGCGGTGTGCTGAAAACTCATGGGCTGCCGTCCCCCAGGGTCAGGGCAAGAGTGCGCAATGGAAACAAAGCTGGGATTTGTTGCATGAAATCTGGAATTGGTTGCCCTTGCTTGTCATCCTTATTTCTTTGCATCTCAGAAAGTAACCTGGCGAGGATCAGGAGGACAAGGCGGTGACTCCCAGAGGGGACAGGATGGCGGTACTCAGCGGTAGCAGAGCCTGGTTTTCAACGTCATGGGGAAAGTCCTGTTATATTTCACTCCTCGGTGTGGTCAGAAATCTCTTGCAGCAGGGCAGGCAAAAACCCTGGAATGATTTAGTAGCAGCTGGTGGAAGGGCAGCAGGAAAGACATGGGACCCATGAGCACATGGTTCCCTTCGCTGAGGTTTTACTCAGTTTAGTGGGCAGGTCCATTGGGCTTATTCACATCACTGAAAGAATAGCCAGGATCAGGGAAAGGCAGTGCCTTTCGCTCTGGAGCGTGTAGTGGAAGGTAAACTCAGAGTTTACCCACTTCATCCTGGAATACAAACAGCGATGTTCCTGGGTTTTTTGTTTGGTTGGTTTGGTTTATTTAATTTTCTATTATAACATCCCTGCCATTCGTAGATTGAAAGGGGCAAATGGACCTTAAGCCAGGACTCAGTTATGAGATACAAAAATCCTTTTTCTAAATACTGAAGTCCATTGACTCCTACAAGACGTTTGTTTTGGTCTTGTTCACTGAGATAGCAAAACCTCCCTGAAATTAGTAAATATCAGCCTGGAGCAAAAATCAGCTCAGCACAGAGGGAATCATTTTATCTGAATAGTACTTGGTATGGGCTTCAGTAACAGTTAAAGGAAAAATATGGTAACACTTAAGAGTTCAACAACAAACATGGGCAAGTCATTGACTTGTTGCTGCTAGTGTAACTCCCTTGAAGTCTACGAGACGAGTGCATGGGAGCTAAGAATCTGGCCCTCTATCCTATGGGCAGTCTTGGATCAGATAACACAGATGTGTTAGATTAAGGACAGAATCTTATAAAAAAAAATTACTGGCTGCACTGGGAAAGTCCTTTTAAAAAAATCATCCATTGAAACATTAAAAAACTACAATGACAAAAGGCATAAGGCAGAGCAGAGAGGTAAATCAAAAGAAAAAGTTGATGTACTCCTCTAGGTTTACACTCTTTAGACTTTTTTTTTTTTTTGTCTCATGCACCCAACTGCTTTAAGGGTCTATTCTCTTTGTGGTACATGCATGCACATAACTACCATTGATGTGGAGTCTCCAGGTGATTTGATGTGCATTCCACATAAGGCATGGTGTCAAGTATATGATCCCCACACAAAAGAGCTGCCTGAGAACCACTCTTTGAGATATTTTTTTTAGATTCCTCTGCTCCACATCTAGATTTTAGCAGATCAGAGTGCCTAACCAAGCAGTGGAACTACCACTGCTACTCTTTCATCTGTGTAGGTTTTGGGGGGAGGGGAGGTGGAGCTGATGGGAAGACAGTTTTCGAACATGGGTGCAGTCTTGCAAAATGCTGAAAGAGGAATCCTAGGAAAGAGGTAAAGGGGCTTAAGGATTTTTAGCAAATCAAAAGAGGCAAACAGGAACAAAATGTGTATTTTTGGAAAACATGAGTTGAAGAAATTATTTCACACATCATTATATCATTTCTAGTTAAGTGGTTTTAGGTCCAGTGTGACTCATTCTGGCTTCCAAATCTAGAGCAAGTCTGCTTTTCTCTCCACTGGATACAGCAAAAGCATATAACTACAGGCAATTGCAATTAATGTGAGATACAGAGGTTTGGCAAAGATAGCAGATGGATATAACTGTGCCCTGCATATAATTTTACATGGGTGTCAGTCACAACACTGTAAGTCAGGATGCACCAAGACTTGCTTTAAGGGTGGACTAAAGCTGTATATCAGGCCTGAAACTTTTTGTTCTGGTTTGATATTTTATCCCTCCCCAGGAAACACAACAATTTTTGAGGGGTAGGATTTTTGTGCAGTGAAGCGGCTGGTGGCTTTTTCAGATAAAACTTAAAACCAGTGTTCCACATTGGCAATGCTTGACTTTCCTACATTTCAGAGAAAAAGAAAGACCAATGACCTTCATCGCTCCAGATTTTGCTTTTCTCTCTCATGCACACATATGCAGTCCACACCTCAAGCGTGAGACAGTTTGAAATTGTGATAGGAAAGCTTCTATCATACTAATAAATTAGTGCTAATTTTATCATGTCAGCAGAATGATAAAATTATCACTGTTTTAAACCAAATGAAAACGTGGCCCTCTTGGAGCAACATATATATGTAAGTTATTTGAAGTTTTCCAAGCCTGTCTTGCTGTTCTCTGCTGTTCTGCTCTCTGAAGTGTCCTTCCTGAACAGAGAAGCATGGAGGCTAGAAGCAAGGCTGAAGGATTTAGAAGAAATTGAGGTGCAGAGTTTGAGAGAATGAAGGGATGACACAGATACAAAGAGGGTTCATGGCAGGACTAGGATAGGCTGAGCAGAACTTTGGAAAGAAAAAAATGAGGAGATTAATATGGATGTGCTGTAGGTTTGCTTTCATGGGAGAAGAGGAAAAGGGAAATGTAGATTGTAGGGATTTTTTTTTTTTAATAAGGAAACTGAGCTGGAAAGAACTACACATATGGTAATAGTCCTTCGAGTAGATCTAGCTGCTGTCTGAAACACTTTTTCACTGAAAAATATACTCTTGGATCAGCCAAAATCAAATGCTATCAAATATACTTAATTTTTCTGTCAAACTCTTTTCCTTATAATTCAGAAGACATCAGAATATCTTTTCTATTCAAAACTACTTTTTATTTTAACACTTGTCACTCTTATTTTAACATGAAACTAAAAAACTAAGCTCAATTTTCTGTTTGAATGAATTGCAGATTTTAATCTTTTTTTGTATGCCAAGAGAAATTTTAAATTTGAAATTGAGTTTTTGAGTCAACCTACAACATTCACAGCATCCCGCCTCTTCCTCCTCCTCTGAATTTTTGCAGGACAAACATAACTTATTTTCACAACATCCTAGACTCTTCCTCCTGTGGCATAATCTCCACTTCTGAGTGCATCTTTCAGCATTCAAATAATTTAGGAACACAGCATGTTTGCATTTCAGTGCTGTCATTGCTATAACGGAACTCCAAACATGCACTGTTAGGACTGTCCCTCTGACAGGGATCACACAGACATTGATGTTTTCAGATGCTGAAACAGAAAACAGAAAACAAAGCCACCATTTGCAAGATGACCCTGTACCTCACAGACTCTTAGAAAGACAAAACTGCAGCAGGACTACCTACAGTACAATTTTCAAAAGCCACAATGTGTCTTATCAGTTGCCAGAACACCTGAACTTGTTATCAATAAACACTGGCTGAGGTCGAGGAGCTCCCCTGGCTGTGTGGAATGAGGCTGCTGAGATGTGGCCGTGGGAGGGGACCAGGCAGTGGCAGAGACTGGGAAGGGAAACTGCTAAGTGGAAAGTAGGGAAAGATGAACTGTGAAGACCTTTATTCCCTTCTTCTCTGTTTCCTTTTGTAGGGCAGCTGTGCAGTGGGGTTAGCTTAACGCAAGCAAATAAAGAAGGAAAGAGAGAACAATTATTTGCAGTTTCTGTCCTAGTGATGTCGTGATTTAAAGAATGCATGTAAATACACAAACTACAGCATTTCTGTAAGTGTATTTCAAATTGTGACTTACCTATGTAAAATATTGGGGCAGTGCCTCCTCAAACTGGGGACTGAATTTATTTTACAGAAATTATTGTAATTTCTTTAATAATCCAAGAAAGGTGCAGCTATGTTGTATATTGCAGTTTTCAGAATCTTTTTTTGTGACACAAATCCCTGTCACACACCCACAGAAGGACCAGTAAAAGGTATTATTTCATAGATGCAACTGCAATGTAGAAGGTTTTGTATCTACATACACCTAAGGACTATATTTTTCTTACGGTGCTTCAATTTATCAAAATTACAAGATACACAGAAATAAAACTTCAGTTATCAGGAGGATTCTTCATTAGCTAGTCTGAGTTGCCCCACATTGAGGCAACATTAGGTATTTTTTAAACAAACATCTAATTTTAAAAAGTCAGTTTTAGAAATGAGTATGGCACAAAAAATCATAAATTTCCTGATACTGTCAGAAATATGTTGACACGTTTTACTGAGAGGAAAATAAGCTAAAAATATTTTTTAATCTCTCTGTTTAGTTTTAATAGAAAGAAATTTTTTCATAAAAACCTATGATAGATCCCTGTCTCGGAATTCATATGTTTTACTCAATTATTTCTTATTTGAAGATTTATTTTCCATAGCAATGAATAGGATGACAAGAAAATAATTATTTCACATGTGGGTAAAAGATGAGAGAATAGTAAAAGTTGTATGCAAACATCTGGTCTAGAATTTTCTTTCCTGCCCAAAAGATTATTTTGAAGAGTTTTAACAACTCTTCATGCTCTGTGAAGTTTTTCAGTAAAAAAGGGTGAGTTGTTCCTTCCTCCTTTTAGGGTTTCCATTTATTCTTGCAGCTACACAACATCAGGAGGGGAGTCCCCAGACTACTGAGATTTTAACTCCTGTAGGTTGAGCCTGCTAAGAGCTACCTACACTATGGCTGAGCAGTAAGCCATGGCTGACCAGTAAAACAACTTTCCACTGCTCAGAGGAAATTATATTATACCCTGTTAAGCAATAGAGAGCATTTTAGGTCACCATTGTCTTGCATACACACCAGCAATTTCCTTTTCTTCTTTTCTCATTCTGACAATGCAGATAGCTGAAAAACTGCAGGTTTGCAGGTTTGGAGGTCAATGGCAGGGCCATGACTGCCTGGGCTGTGATGTGGGTCAAACTCATGAAGCAGCTTCACAAGAGTTAAGACATTTGTCCAAAATATCTCCCTGAAAGTGCATCTAGAGTTTTAACAGTCATGAGGCTCAGAAAAAGTGCACTATTTTTTTTTTTAATTGCCCTGAAGGTCAAACGAAACAGACTTTTCCATGTGTAACTGGGATATACCCATTCTACTGTGAATCAGCTTGGAGAAGTATCCAGACATAAATAATCCGTCAGCCCAGTTGCCTGGTACGAATTGAGACAAATATGTTTAACCAAACATAGATGCTTCAGAGGGTGTTCTTGTGGTTACTCCAACTGCTTTCATTATACTTTTATATTAACAGTATGTCTGCTCACCATGTACAATAAAACAATTTCTGAGGCTCAGCCTCAGAACATGGAGCCCATTCACCGTCTTGGATAATAGCACTGCTTGTTTGCACTGTTCTTATTGAACTTTCTAAATATATGTCATTTTCCTTTTCATTCTAGGAGTGATTGTACATTGCAGCAATTAGAGACAAACCCTTCCAGACAGTTTGAAGACCAAAACTTTCTTTGTGTGGAAGTCCAAAGGCAATTATTGGCATTAGAGTTTAAGAGAAGCATTCCATCTCCCTGATGCAACAGCAGTAGCTTTCTGTGGCATGTTAAATAAAGCAATTTGCCCTGTAGGAGACTAATGCATGCAGAGCTGCAATGAAAAAAAAAAATATCATACAGCTGCTCTGAAAGAAACAGCAACCTTCTCTTCAAAAAGATACAAAGCTAATTCTGGCACTGTTTTAACCAAAAGACACCACGCATCTTTAACCTTTGCCTTTACCTCCTTGACATTTCATATATTCCTTCAAGACCAAGACTCCATACGACATAGGGATGCTAATTATCAGTCAAACGGTTGCATTTTAACCAAAAATAGTTGATAAAAATGGAATATGACAGTGCTTTCATAACACACACCAGAATATGGAAGTCAGTTCAAGCCAAATTTTTGCTCTCATAGCAGTTCCCATTTGCAGAAAAGAGTAAAATGAGTAGACTTGAGGCTAGAAGTATAAAGATATGACCTCAAAAGATCCGATAGTAATATTTTCCTATTTTAGGGAATCTTACGTGCTAAGCTAATAATAAAAACGAAACTATTCCCTCCTTTCAGATATGCTATTGACAATATTTAAGTAATTAATTAAATTATTCACCTAATATATCTGCGAGTTATTTATCTAGCTTAGAAAGCTGTATGAGTAACAAAGGGGTGATCAAGTATGCTTATACTTGAGTTTCTCAGGAAAAGTTGGAATATTTCTTCAGCAAAACCAGTGAACACTTTTCCAGCACTTTGAGATCCTCAGGTTAGAAGCAGTAGGGGCTTGATACTAAAACATTATTAACTGCTCATCTCAAATGTATTTACACCAGCTGAGAATTAGTCTGGAATAACAGTCATAAGAAGATGAAGAGGACACTATTCGTTAAGTAATAAATGTGCAGCATGTAATTGTCAAGTGAGAGTAAGAACAAACATATTCAGGATAATGTATGTAACCAAAAAATATATATCAAATATTATAGCAGCTCATTGGCATCTATAAACGGAGTTGTAAGAATTTTTTTTTCCCTGCTCTAGAGGATAGAGCAACCTTTGAACAGAATGGAAAGGAATTGCTTTAACAGCTGTATTATAGTAATGAAATGTAAGAGTACCTGATTTCACCAGCCATCACACTGACTGCTCTTTTCAATGGTGAATGTGACGAGGTTTACAAAATAGAGAACACTATTTTTTCTGAGATGGAGCCAGTTTACTAGGACAGGACCACAACATGAGGAAATTCCTCATTTTTGAGAACAAATTAAGCCACTTAACTTTCCCTACCATCAGAATGAACGCTAGTCTAAATTTGATGGAAAAGCTGAACTGGACAAATGGGATTCTTGGATGGGAAACATAGGTAGAAAGGATTGGCCAGAATCCGATGTTTCCTTTAAGCATGAAGTGATAGGGAAAAGAGCAGCCTTTCCATAAGCCTTCAGCATGCAAAAGCATGGGCTTGCTTATGCTGTATTGATGCTCTGACAATGGAAAAGGAGGATGATTAGTTAAAGCTGGGTGATCATTAATAAAATGATTTGAGAATGATTAGTTAAAGCTGTATGATCATTAATTTGGGATTTATGTACCACAAATGCTTTGGCAGGAATCAATCTGTATTGTCAGTCTGAGCCTCACATGAAGTTTGATTATACACAGCATCAGCTGACTGGAAACCCTATCGCATCAGTTGCTAGGTCAGATTAAACTGATTAAGAGTGAACACTGATGAAGTACTCTTCAGTTAGTCCCCAGGAACTGCATCATAAAAACCTTTAATCATCAAGTGTTGAGCTTTTTGTATATGGTCTGGGCTCAGACATAGTGATGACTCTTCAGAAAGCAAAAGAGAGTATTCAAAGAAAACGTTTTTCTGAAGTTGGAAGAAACAGCCTGGCTATTGTTTATCCTCTGACCACACAAATACCTTGTGGCAATTATGCCTTTTAAAACCGTAGCTCTCTCTCACTCCTTATTTCTGAACGGCTCCATAATGACAAATAACAAAAACTCACAACAGAATGTCAGCTTTCATTTGGAATTGAGAGGAATTGTAACATTGAGCAATAAAGTGATATAATCAGCGAAATGGGAACTCTCCCGCTGTGTGTGTCATTGTAAACTGCTTGTAGCATGGTCCTGTATGTCTGGTAAGGACCTTCCACAGCACAGCAGCAAACGCTGGGTAGCACATCCCTGCCCACGGCAGGGGGGTTGGACTAGATGATCTTTAAATGTCCCTTCCAACCCAAACCATTCTATGATTCTATGATAAATAAACAGTTTTCATGTTCAGAACTGTGGAAACAATTCAGGTCTTACCCTTAAAAGCAGCTTGTTTCAAGAAAACAACAGCAAAAAAGTAGAAAAGTCACTACTGAACAACTTCCACCGAAGAAGCCAGCCTTGCCTTTTTCCATTCTGAACATTTTAAAAAATACAATACTGAAATACATGGGTTTTGGGAGCGTTTTGCAACATAATTGAAAAGAGGTCAGGAGGAAAATAAAAGCTTACTCTCCTCAACATATAGTCACAATTAATCAACAAGAATGGGGCCTGACTCATTAATAAGTGTGCTGGAATTATCCTCCTTTCTGTGAGCAGCCTTGCAGATGTTAACAGAACAGCTCCCAATGTTTAGGGGTTTGCTACGATGAGAAATGGTCGCGGGATCCAGTCTTCTGCGGTTTAACATGATCCATCAGCTGATCGCTTGTTCTGCTGCAAGGCAGATCATTGACACCATTATGATTTCATCCGTTACCTCAAAGCCAATTTCCCTGCATATAAGCGCTTCATTCACAGCTCTGAAAAAATACATTAGCGAAACAATATAGCATACTGTACAACAAGGATTTTCCTGCACTGTAACTCTACAGCTCACCAGGCAAAAAACACTTCTTTTTATTCTAGTTCCCCAGGGTGCTACATGGAGACACCAATCCTGAGGCGGATTAACTGTGGCGCTTTCATCAAGAGGAACTTGTCTTCACTCTGGCTTTGGAATAGAAAGGACGTGCTATTACCCTTCCACTTTGAAAGAGAAAAGCTTTCTACCTACATTCCTCATTCGCTTCCAAAGTTTAGCTCAGAGGGATTAGAATTTGCTAGATATAGGATAAGCCCCTTTCAAAATACTCATTTAAGGAAAGACGGAAAGAGCTTTCAGGTATCTTTACTGGATGTTTATTAGTCTTAAAATAGGTAAATCAGAGTTAAAGGGTGAGCAGAATATTAAATCTTCGCATGAAATACATGAGAGCAGTCAGGAAAAAATGGCATTTTTTTCTCTCTGTGGCTTTTATATAAGATTTGTTGTTTGTTATTCAAAACCAACCTTTTCTTTTCCATAATTCCCAGGTGATTTTGAGGGTACTTTGATTTTGGGAACTTGACTTGATCCATAATAAAGAGAATAAATAATAAATAGAATAAAATAATAATAAATAGAATAGAATAAAACTTCTGGCAGGAGGTGCTTAATATCTCCTGAGTATCGAGGTTTCTGTAAGGCATTTCAATAGCTATCCATGAAGTGTGCAGAAAGCCCAAATCACGACCTGGCTCAGGCCAGCATCCCAGTCTCACCTGGGAATAAGTGTGGTTTTGGGTCACTGGCTTCAAATGATGCTGAAAATGCTAAATACTGGGTAAGATGTAGCATCACATGATGATTTTATAACTATCAGCTTTGTAAGCTCTTCCTGAGATGTGAGAAGAGAAGCAAGGCTCTTTCTGTATTTGATTTGTATTTCATTAATACGTGTTTCAAACCCTGCACTGATTTCAGCTGATTTCACTGCCAGTCAACAAGTCCGCACTACGAGACATCGCCCACAGCTTGCTGGCTGTGAAATAAGTAGCTAGGCTGCTTTGGGAGAGGATATTCTTCATGACTGATGCCTGACAATATTGCTCCTGAAACTGGTGACTTCAGGTTTAGACAAAACAGGTAATATAGTAATGCAGCAGCATGCAGAGGACAGTCTGACACCGGCTTTGGTTGTGCTGTTGCTTGAGCAAACCAGGCGGGTCCCACTGATGCTCCTGTCCAGGGCAGCAGCTCATCCCACACAAGAAGGACTGTTGCTCACCATGGGAAAGGCTGTCCTGTGCCATGGTAGCACTGAAACCAGTGATCCACACTGGCAAAGAAATGCTCTTCACACATCCCCAGCTCTTCTTGGCGTCCAACAGCATCAGACCAAATGCCTCAAATGCTACAGGAGAGCAGAGCTAAAGCATTTCTTCAGTCCCAGGTGTTTGCAAGAGAAAGGAGTTTGTGAAAATACTGCATGGGACTGGTCAGTGGGCAGTATCTTCACATTTTTAGTAATCTCCATTATTTCTAATTTACACAGTGGAAAGCACATACGTTAGGGAGCAGCAGACAGAGACCTAATGCTGCCACACCTTCCCTGTGCTGCCCACTCTGCTGCCGGGGAAGGGGTTTGTGCAGCTCTATCAGGAAGAGGACCAGGGAAGCTGACCTAGCAGAGAAAGATCCCACAGGATAAGGGGATATTTTTCGTCCTGGTGTGTTAGCCAGTCTGCTTCTCCCCTCACCTTCTTGGCTGGAGGAGCACCTCCATACCTGGGCAACAGCAGGAGTGAAGACAGAGAAGATAGGAGGCAGACTGCTTTCCAGAATGTCACTATAAATGCTTATCAAATGTCAGTGTAAGTCTCACAAGTGGTACAAAGTGCTTAGTGCAGGGGCTGTCAGCTCACCAGTCCCACTGTCCTGCAGCTGCCCAAGCACGGCTTTCTGTGCCTGCCCGACTAACCAGATCAGGGAGTCGATCTGGCTGGAAAAAAAAAGTTAAAACACCCTGCAAAAAGCAACATGTTTTTCTTTCCAGTCAGAATCACTTCTTCCATCTGGCTGGCTGCACAGCTGCACAAACAGCTGTGCCAGAACGGTGGCGGGGCCAACTGGGGGCAAAGGCTACTTGGGCTGGTGTGGGCAGCACCACCGATGAACGGGAAAAACCCACCTGAGCCCCACCAGGAAACCCCTGCCTGAGCACCAGCAGGCAGGCACAGGTCTCCCACAAGGGCCCCTCAGTGCAGCCGCGCCCTCCAGCCGTCCAGCTGGTGGGTATTTGGCTGTCCTGCTTTCCTCCTGCATGCAGAGACCAACGAGTACCAAGTACCAAGTGTGGCAGCATCCTGGCTGTGGCCAGGAGGGGATGGTGCTCTGCCCCATGGTGAAGCAGGGTTGGCCATGGCACTCTGTCAGGGAGTGTAGTGAGAGGACAAGGCGTAACAGGTATAAGATGAAAGAGGGTAGATTTAGACTAGACATTAGGAAGAAATTTTTTACTTTGAGGGTGGTGAGGCACTGGAACAGGTTGCCCAAGGAAGCTGCGGATGCCCCATCCCTGGAGGTGTTCAAGGCCAGGCTGGATGAGGCTTTGAGCAACCTGGTCTAGTGGAGGCTGTCCCTGCCCATGGCAGGGGGTTTGGAACTTGATGATCTTTAAGGTCCTTTCCAACCCAAACCATTCTATGATTCTATGATTCTATGTTGGTTTGTTCCCCTGTTCTCCTCCCTCCCTTTTCCTGGGCTGTCCTGGAACACAAGTGAAAAGACAGGGTGATGAGAGGGTGATGATAATACTGGGTAGCAGCCAGGAGAAATGTGCACTGTTTTGGGCCTGGGATTGAGGGAGAAGCTGTCTGGAAGATTCAGTTGAAACTTGAGGAGCATTTGGAGGGTCAGAGTTGGAATTTGAATAGATAATCACATCCAAACTTTGCTTCTCTAGGAAAAATAAAGATTCTTGGGATCTTTAATAATTTTCACAGCCCAGCTGAATGTGACCTGTGTGCCTGACAAAATATGGTATCACCACAAGCAACAGCACCAGCACCACTGGCCAGTTCAGCAACAACTGGTGGAGAAGGTGGTCAAGCACTGGGTCATTTGTACCACTACGCTATGAGCATAGAGCCGTCATTCAGTTAACTCATCACTATGTTGACTTTGTATTTGAGATTAGACTAAAGCAAATCAAAGCTGGAGGTATAATTTAGACCATAATAACTATTGTCAGACTGACATAGTATTGCCCATCTGAAGCACAGGGAGTCAACCAGCAGGAATTTCTTTATGTAAAGATCATGAGATACTGCCTCTGAAGTTTTAGGTTGCACTTGTGTCTTTTTCCCTTGTATTTCTTAGGAGGACTCAAAATAATTGAAAGCTGAGATTCCCATAACATCTACTGAGAGCAACAGCTATGTTTAAAAAAGACTCAGGGTACAAACACCAGAGCTGACAAGCCTGTCAGTCAGGGAAAGTAGTAGTTCCATTTTCAGTTTTTAGGTGCTGAATACTTGACCTTATTTTTGTGACAATCATTTTCTTTCTTTCATAAAACTTCTTTCACACGCCCAAAGGATAAAAGCTCCACAGAGTGATATTTATAGTTTTTACTCAAGTAACACAAATTATCCCACCAAAGATGCACTAAGGTATTGTATGTAAAAGCCACACTTCCACTCCAAAAACGATACATCCCTTGTGATTTGAATATTGTCAGTAAGATTTCTGACAGTACCTTGTACCACAATTGCTGAGTGGTTTTGTGTGGTCATTGACTCTATATAACTGGACAGCACCACAAGAACACAGTGACCAGCTGATGCCATGTAGTGGATTGAAAATATATTAACAGAAGATGGAATTGAAGGTAATAATTCAACGGATACTTCAGCAAACACGTTAAATAAGACAGACTGGTCTGCTGGCCCATTGTGTATGTGATGGGTCCTGCTGAAGCCACAGCAAGGGCAGAAATCAGAGTATGACATGCAATAGCATTTGCTGGGACACAGAATTTTATTTGCTCACAATCTACAGTATCAGGTTCAACTTTATTAATGCAGTAATTTTCTTAATTTTCAGAAAATGTTTTCTTATTTCTGATCAAGTATATTTCACTATTAATATAATGACTAAAATAAAACAAGTAGCTCAAATGGATTTTGCAATAAATTATGTTTGTGAATATGTGTATATATACATCAACCAAAAATAGTAGCTTAATTTTTTTCTGTATTTATATAATTTTCACATTCAGTATATAGCAGATATAATTTCTTAAAATGATTCTAAATATACAGCTTTGTTCAAGCAATTTAAAGGTATATTTTCCTTGTAAGAGTATACATTCAACCAGGCACAGAGTAAAATGTCACATTTTTCTGGCAGTGGAAATTTTCTGTCTTTAGCCATCTCATTGAGACTTTCACCAGTCTAATGAGAAATACATTTTAATAAATGACAAGATAATGAATACAGAATGAGTTTCTGTTTAACAGATTTCTTTGCATTGTATTATTACTATTATTAAATGTTTGTGTTGTGGTGCCATGTACAGAACATGAAGAAAAAGCAGCAGCACACACAGATAATTTTTTCCTTGCATTGCAGTTCTGGGCCTTAACTATGTCAGTAGAAATGCTGTGATACTACTTCCAATTGCCAAGAGCAGTGTATTAGAGTAAATATACAAGTTATCTCACTGTTTGAATATGCTGCCAAATGGTCATTTTTCTTATGCATAACTCTGGATCACTAACATTTTTCTCCTGTTGATTTGGGGAGGACATTTTACTTGATCTGTGCTGACACTACACATTTTTACAACAAGAAAAGAAAGTTTGCTCTAAAAGCTGAATTTTTTCCTTAAACTCTCCAACTAGTTACATGAGTGAGCTATTTTCAGAGAATCTTAAACAACTTAGAAGAACTAATGCTTTTAAAAATAATTTGTTTACTCTTCCATTTATCTGAGGCAAAAAAACAAATTAAAACCTTTTCAAAACTAGTATACTTAAAATTTTCACTCATCAGACAGAAAACTCTGCAGCCTATCTAAAAAATCAGTTGTCTAAATTGTGCAAAAAAAGTATATAAGTGTATCTGTATTTTTCCTGTAATGCACAATACACAATTTTCTCAATAGCTACACAGATTTTACAACAGTGTGCTTTGGTTATTTTTTGTCTAGGGTTTCAGGATGCATAGATATTGCAATAACAAAACGGAAATCCTTGGAGCTGATTTATCTACTGAAAATAACTCTACACATCTTAAAATATATGGAAATAGCAGAGTATCAAGGGGAACTTGTTTACTTTCTCTACTGGAAACTTCATTGAACTATGGCTAAAGATTAAAGAATAAAACCAGTCTTTTAAATGCACAGGTGCATAACCGGGATCAGTCATTTTACAACAGCAGAACCAAGATGAGAATCTGGTCCCAGAGCCAGCAGGAATGCCATATGATATCTGAATGGCAATTTTCTCTGTATATGCCACAATAATGCCTCAGACTTGACCTTTGGCTTTGTTGTCACCAAGTATTATCATATGTATAATTTGACCTTTCTCAGTTGTATGAATGCTTGGCCTTGAACTCCATCTAACCTTCTAGGAGCTGTAAAGATAATTTCTATACATTTGCAATAAGGTTTCTGATCTGACCTATGACTCAAATGAACAATAATTTCTTAATATTCCCATTCCTTCTAAGACTATTTCCCATAATAGTATAATAATAAGGCAATAAAATGTCCTTCAGTGTGAACTCATGTTATTCTAAATTTTGAAGAAATTGTGCTTCAGGACATTCACAGTTCATTAAATTTCTGTGTTGTCAAAAGATACTATCAGGGCATCAAAAGTTTATAGAATTAAAATCAAAATGAATGAAAGGACAAAAGTGACACTATTTAATTGTGTATATGCAGATAAAACTAAAGACAATAGGAAGCTTTATTTAGGGACAGTAAAACAAAAGCATATCTTAGCAATAGCAGAAGATCATTAATAATTCTGCCATTTCTATGTAGCAACTTCAAAACATAAGAGTAAGAAGTTTACAAAAATATTACAGTTCTGCTTTTCAAAAAAAAATTGAGTGTTCTATCATTACGCAACAAAACAATCAATGAATAATAAAACATTACGGTATACTGCAGCAAAATATAGTAATTGTGATTTTTTTCAGAAAAGAATATGTGGTATTAATTTTTGCTATGCTGGAACACAAGAAAAATGCAAAATATTAGATGTGTGCAAAGAAGTTGGGACTGTATTTAAAATGGATTCAACCTGATGACATATAGTGTGTGTGATACACAAGCACCATTTTCAGCTGTGTGAGACTGCAAGATCACCCTTCCAACTACACAATTTGCCTCCAGCACCTACTGCCTATTTCAAGCCAAATTTTGCATGGAGTGGAATGTTAACGGGTCATTATATTTGATGATCGGGCCCAGTACAGAAGTTTTCACTTTCCATGCAGCTGTACCCCAAACCTGAATACGTTCAAATAGCGACTGAAAACAGAAAGCTCTGATTTGAAGGTCAATAATTCAGGAGTTTGGTCCTGTACAAGTAGAACCTAAAACATATGTTATTAGATTGTAGGCTCATGGGTAAGGTGGTACAACAGCCAACAAGGGGTGATTGAAATCAGTAAAGAAAACAGCAGCTGAAATACCAGCTGCCAGCCATTGCTCAGGTTTTGCTGGTGTCAAGCCAGAGAAGAGTTTTGGGGAGCATGAAGTGACTTTGGCAAGAACAGCTGCAGCCAGGATACGTAAGAATGGGGATGTGCAGCAATACACCTGCACTTTAGTGCCACGACCTGGATCTACAGTCCTCACAGTGTCTTCTCTTTTAACCACTGGGAAAACATAACCCTATACATGCTATACAGAAGATTTGCCATGTACGCTTTTAGAGAGGTTTTCTTCTTTTTTTTTTTTGTCTTGAAATTGTGCTTCTTGGAAATTACTTTTCATGGTTTTAACTCTCTACAGCTATTCAAGCCAAGGTTCTTACATGAAAGTGAGAATCCTTTCTACTTGGAGCTGAAGTGTCCTTGTTACTGGTAGCAATGCTGTGACATGATCAATGCGGCTCTCCTCCTTATACAAATTGCTCCTTCCGAGCTATCTGTCTTGCCATCTTAGTTTTCTTCACTACTGCAAAGGCTGGTGACACAAGACTAGCTCAGATACATCACTCAAAATTAATCAGAAGCTTCAAAGTACAGAGAACAATACAGGAGATAAAGACCTAATTATTAGTAGAATATACAAACTGAGATTCAGTTCAAAACCTTTATGCTGCTCTACTTTTTTTGCTTTCAATTAGGAGGTATATATATACCAATCTTGGTGGCAAGGGCCACCCTCTGTGGTCACTTGGAGGTCAGCTGCCACAGGACCGAATGGAGGGTTGAAAACTGAAAGATGAAGGTGCCTGTAGCTAATCAGATCACTCCTAAACATAAAGTGTTTCTTTGGCAACAAGTAAATACTTTGGGTTCTTTAAGATTAGGGAGATATACTATGGTTGGCCAAAAATAACAGAACATTCAGAAAAGCTTGGCTCCAGAGTGTATCTCTATCTTGAATAAGCAGATTAAGAATCACTTATTCTAAACTGTTTTCCCAACAAGAGCAAGCTTCGAATGTTTGGCTTGCCAGAGATGTACTGGTCAAGAGAAACACAAGAAAGCACAAAACCTCAAAGACTGAAGATTTTAAATTAATGATTTGTCAGCAAAATTGACACTGTTCTCCAATCTGAGCATTGAGACTTTTGCTAACTTTGTGAGTCCTTACAGAAATATCCAGCAGCCTTCTCTCCCCAAGTGAAATAATCTCATTGTGTCCAAAGCACTGGGCTTCCTACCATATCCAAGGGAAGGGGCAGCTGAGGCAGCTCAGTGACATGGTGGGATCCAATGCAATGGGGACACATCACGTTGGGCCACAGGACACAATCCTTCAGTTCTTTCCAGTAAGCCTCAGAGAAGCTGGCTCCTTGCAGCAGTTCTCAGATAAAAGCCACCAGCAAGCTCAGCTGCTCACCCTCCTCCCATGCACTATGTTGGTGTGACAAAAGCAGTGTATCCCAAGTGTCCTGCCTCACTAAATTGTTTTTTCAGGCAGTAAAAATCTACTGGCTTCTAGAATTGGTAATGCTGGGAAGATGAGCAGTTGTGCTGGCTGCGTTTGCTCCCTCTCACTGCCTGCATCCATCCCACCACAGAATAATAGAGGCATAGACTGGTTTGGGTTGGAAGGAACCTTAGAGATCATCTAGTAACCAGCACCCTCTTAAGCAAAGGGGTCAGCTACCTCACACCCACCACACAGTGTGGTGGGGCAAAAGCATCTGTTGGGGCACAGATGCAACGATAAAAGGGTGGTGAAAAGAAAGCTAAACAAGTAGGAGACAGAAAATGGTGAGAGCCCTAAGGGATCAGATGAGGCTTGCAGCATGCTCCTCAGGCACCAAGCGGATAACCACGCAGCTGGCAAAAAAATCAGCACTGCCCTGGAAGATGAAGGAGACATCCCATCAGGAGCTGTGCTTCGACAGCTTTTGGGCCTACCACTGGTCTCTCTTCTGAGGGTGAGCAGCCGTCTTGGCTGTCAGAACACTGGAAAAAACCCTGTGTTTTCCACTCTGCTGTTCTTCTAGAGCTGCAGTCACAGCTCTCACACTGTATGTGAGAAGTTTCTGCTCTGTTTCACCCTCTGGGAAGTCCCTTTTGCTCTAGAAGCCCTTTTATCCCTTCATAACCCAGTAATATTAACAGCACTATCACAAGCAAAAAGGCTCTTCATCCTGCCTTTGGGGACAAGTGAGGGTAAAGGCATTTGTTACTGCTGACACTGTTACTAATATTTTTTTACTAACATTATTTCACTGAAAATGTGTTGTTATTTGTAGCTGTCACTAAAAGGCGGGTAGTTTTCAAAGGCAGAGATTGCACCAGCCCCTACAGATTTTTATAGGGAGCTTGGCATCTATCTGACCCTACAATGTTATAACTCTCCATTAATAGTAACAAAAACAATACACAGCACTTAGAGCATAAAAAGGTTATTTTTATTTAGTTTAACTCAAAGCCAAAAAAAGGAAAGAGGAGAAGAAGGGGCAGAGGAGAGGAAACAGGAAGGGGAATGGGAAGAAGAAGGAATAAAAAGAAAAAGAAAAGGGAAAGGGAAAGGAAATGGAAAAGGAAAAGGAAAAAGAAAAAATGGAAAAGGTTGGGCTGAGACATTTCCAAAATCCAAACGCAACCTCTCCTCGCACCCCCTGCAAACTGCTTTCTTACACACTGGATTAAAAAGTTTTCAAGGCTGGATTAGAGGCTGCTGTAAAACAATTTGCCTGACACAGAACAATATTTAAATTAGCAATGCCATAAACCACACTGCAAGGGAGGGCCTGCTCATGATTCAAGGACATTGTCTTTTGTATAATTTTTCCAGTATCGTAAATTTCTGCCCAAGCTCACAGCAGAATAGCAATGCTCCAAAATATATTGAATAGGTGTCTTTCATAAAATGTTATACATGGAACAGAATTACAGTATCTGGATCACATTTCTTTAAGATTAGCCTAATTTATATATTTGAAGCTCAACAGCATGATTTAGACCCATAGGTTTTCAGATGCAATGTTACATTTTACCTTTCTGAGACCTCTGTGCTTAGCTGGAGGGTTTTTACTGTGATTGAGGTATTTTTCTAAACAGGGAGGCGGATTATTTAAACCCCTTTGGTATGGAAAACCCATAGTTTGTCCACCTCCAACAATCTCTTCTCTCCCGTAGTTGTCACAGCAACAACTTCAGCATTTGAAAGGAATCTACTTCAATAATTTAAGCCTCTGATCTTTGACAGGCTTATAATGAAGGAACAGTTTGTTAATGCTGACATAAACATTTTGAAAACTTAGAAGTGCAATTATTTCATGTTTAGGAAGTCAGCACTAGATGGTCAAGAGAACAGCTTTCTGCAAAAATATTTATTCATGCAATTTCCTAGTGAGAAAAAACAACTGCTGACTGTACAGCTGAACTGAGATTCCAGCCCTGTGGTTCAATCAGCAAGAATTTTTCTTTGTCTCCTGTACGTTTATAGTTTATTTTCCCCCTCTTATAATCCCATGACAATCTTTCAAATAATTCTAGGGTGCCTAAACCCAATCTTTCTTTTTCTTTTTTTTTTTTAATTTTAAAAAGACAGAACCTAAATCCTGGCCTGAATTAGAGCCAATTCCAAGTGGATTTCTCAGCTACACTACTTGTGACAGTAAGACAGTCAGAACTGCTTCTCAGACAGACAGCTGTGATGGAAGTTGTTTGCCTGTTTAGCAAACGAAACTGTTATTTTTGCTGGGAGGAGGAGGGAAAGTTGACCCAATGACAAAGGTCCTGGGTCTGTGCTCAGCCAAGCAGTCCCTGCACCTCCCTAGCAAAGCAAAAGCCAGAGCAAGCAACAAACTCTCGGCTGCACTTTGGAGTCAAAGCTACAGTTGCTCTGGGGAGACCATCACTCTTGGAGCAATTTTCTACAGTAGCGCGAGGGCTCCAGCGGTCCTCAGGGGTGAAATCCATCACGCTGCATGCTGCACTCTATCAAGCAGGGCTCCGAGAAAGGGTCAAGTGGTCCGCTGCCATGCTGTTTGAGCTCATCAGAGACATATTTAATTTAATTAAGGTTGTCAGCACTATTGATTTTGGCAGTTTCAATTACTGTGCTGTTATGGCTTCTGGATCTACTGATCTGTGATGAGCCCTATCAGCACTGGCACACATTGAGGAAAAAGCCCTTTGTCTCCTTTAAAACCTGACACATCCTGCCATAGGCCATAACTTATTGCTTTTATCCAGCCCAGCTCCTCTTCTGTTCCTCATAATTAATTTCTCATTAGACAGCTCTTTATTGTTTAATTTGTGCAGTTTATAATCAAATTGGGCACATTAATTGTGTCTGAATTTAAGGCCAATGAAAAATAACAGTTTTCAATAACTTACTCTTCAATTATTTCAGACAAGATAAAATAAAATGCTTTAAGAGTTGTCAGCTTTTTAAATTATAAATTAGGTTGTTTAAAGAGCATGGGCATTTAGGAAGCAGTTATCACACATTTAGTAATTATAAATCCTATGCTGCAATACAATTATTAGGATATATTTACAATTCCTCTTAGTTTTTTTCTACCCTGTTGTTAGTTAACTGCATAACATCTAATTGTTAGTGGTTAAAAATAGTGTAATCTGAAGTCTCTGGGCCTGATTTCTCTTCTTCCACAGACTGAGCTGTAAATCAGAGGCACTCCTGAGGAGTCCATGGCCATAACGCTGGATCAGGAAAGGTGTTGGGTAAGAGGAAGAGGACCCCATTTCACAGAATCACAGAATGTTAGAGATTTGGTAAAGATTTTATAAAATGATGATCCTTTTTCTAGGCAGCATTGCAGGATTCATCCCCTTTCTTTCAAGAAAACTGTAATACATAATTTACATTTTACACACATTAGAGCCAGGATACCAGCTAATGAAAATCAGCAAATACCTCTGGATGTAGACTACAATTTTTCCTATGATGCACATAATCTTCATTTTAGCAATGGGTAAACCAAGGCAGAGAAGCAACTTATTTGAGAGGGCACATCAGAGCTGAAGGTAGACCACTGGAGCAGGGTTTTCTTGTTTGGTTTTTTTTTTTGTTTGTTTGTTTGGTTGGCTTTTTACATTCGCAGTGAATGGGGGGAGGGAATGAGGATGAGAAAGAAGCTGGAATTAAAAATTCAGATGGCACCTACCTTCTTTCTTGCCAAGATGAAAAACAGGAAAACTGAATTTCCTTCTTTGCTAAATGGCTGTTTTCCGTGCACAGCATTTCAGGGGTGAGCAATAAAAGCAAAGGAACAACATGTGAGTTTTGCACCACCACTGAGGGGAAAGTTGGGGTGCTGTAGGTCAGTAGTTTGGATATGAGGGGGAATTGAATTCCAGGGTGCTGTAAGATACACCTGCTCCCCTTGCCCTGGTGTGCAGGATCCTGCAGCAGGTACTTAATCTGATATTTGAGGGGAGATTGGAAGCTGGGTATCCTAGTTCCTGGAAAAGCATCCTCATAGCCTTGTAAGAGAGTCATTCACCATCTCTTTCTTAAACAGTAAGTTGGGTAACTCTGGTCCCGCAGGAAGAGCTAACTTGCGCTTTGGGTCTGAGACCATGGTTCAAACATCCACCCTTGAAGAAGGCTGGAAGGGATCTGAAATCTGTACTCCACTCAGGGCACTTCCTCATGCTCTCATGTACTCCATGTTGTAAAAACCAACCACAGAGAGAAACAGAGAGCAGCTCTCTGGCTAGTGGCTGGGACGCCCTCTGGCAGGCTGGGTGGCCAGCACCAGCACGTGCCCAGCCCGGGGCACCCAGGGCAGGGACCTCTGGCCATAGCATATATATGATACATGTGTGAGCTGCTTCTCATCGCCTGCCCAAGCTCCCAAGTGCCCAACCCCTGCTCCCACCCAGCAAGAGCTACTGCTGCGACTGACAATGTACCTGTGCCAGGGAAGGATGGGGCAGAGCTGATGGCACGCCCAGTAGCTACGTGCCAGAAAATGTGTGAACTGAAATACTGTATAGAAAATGGTCACATCCACCACTGCAAAAGCATAAACTTCTGCTTTGGTCTTCAATCATTTAATACGTGGTTTCTTTTTAATTAGAAAAAAAAGATTATGCCCATGCTGTTCGAAGAGGATAAAATTCACCCTCACCAGGTCTGTTTACTACCCAGATCTTGTATATAAAGAGAAGGCAATGCCAGAGACTTTATTTGGGTACTCCAGTTTGAACTGGGATTATTTACTATTTCAGCAAAGTGTGTTTGTCCAAAATTCCTTGGTGGGGATCCTGCCCTTGTAGATTTGTGGGAATCTTCTAATTTATGTATCACTTCCTGTCTGGAATGAAGAGCTCATCAATATTGCTAAGTATTTTAGCATCAGATCTATTCTCTAGCTCAGAATTATTTGGGAGGGAGGGAGAATATATTGTTTTCTCAAATACAGACTCTACATCAGTCATCAATTGAGAAATTGATACGGCATGAGAAATGCTGGAGGCAGAAGCTTTGGGACTGGCACACATGGCCAGGGACCCAGGGAGCTGGGGAGCCAGGGAGCTGTGGAAGGAAGAAATCAGGGAACCAGGGAGCCAGGGAACCAGGCTTGTTTGCCCAGTGCTGTGTGGCAGGGGAAGGAGAGGAAATCAGTGCTCTGGTGGGAGAAGAGGGCTGCTGGAAACCCAGTGTCTGATAAGGATACGTGGGAACAGCAGGGGAAAAACAGATCAGCAAACCCTGGGTAATGTTTGATAAGAAGGCAGGACACTCTTTGTCCTTTGCTATTACCCGTTCAGGGAAAGCATGGGTGCACCTGGCAGGCACCACATGCAAGGGTTACACTCTTTAAGTTACTCTCCTTTAGCAACATAGTGTGCATGACTCACTTCTGAGAGGGAGACCCTATTGCCATTACGCTCCTCCTTTACCTAAACTTAAATTCCTGGATATACTTCCTTCCAAAAACCCTGGCCTAAGGTCTGCACTCTTGCTAGGAACCTGTGTCATCCAAGTGGATAGGAGCAACAGACCTTCTGCACAGTTTGCAGACTGTCATCACCCCTTTCTTCAACAGACAGCAGCTCAGTTAGTTTTGTGCCATGTCACCCACAGGACAATCAGATCCCCTAATTTCTAGATGGCATTTAACTGTAAACAGGACCTGGTTGTATATGCAAGGAGTAGGCATCTGAACCCCATAAACCTCTCTCTCTTTTAATTTAAAAATAACAGAAAGAATTTTAAAAGGAAATTTATATTAAAAATATTAATAATAATTGTTCCCAGGCAAGGTCACTTTCAGCCAAGTTTCAGCTGTGAGGAAACTTTTATTAGCCAAGAAATGAACTCATGAAAAGAGAGGTTTATAATGGAAACAGTGAGAGACTGCAGCAGCACTGTTAACAGGTGCCACTGTTACAGCAGTGATAGGGTGAATATGACTTTTAAAGATGTAACTGCTAGAGCTGCGCCCACCCATGCAGCTAAAGATCTACCAGGATTTCTGTTACAAACTTCTGTTTGCAGGGTTTTGATACTTTAGTTACAAAAGCATACCTCAGGCTGAAAGTGAGAAAATAGAGACATATCACTCCAGGGCAGCTGAAAAAAAAAACCAAAAAAACCCATAAAAAACCAAAACCCTACATTTGTTTTGAAGGATCTCTTTGGGATTTTGCAATTAAAAAACCACAATTCTTTTACAATTAAATTTGGCAGATTATTGATCAATAGCATTAACTGGGGAGGGTTCTTTTTCGGTTTGTTACATTTTAATTTAGAGCCCTTAAAAAGCCTGTAGCACTTTTTAAGCTTAAAAAAATCGTATAGCTCAATTAAGGGATAACAGAAATAAACCAGGATTAGCTGTGTGTAATTACACGAAGTTAAGTCCAAGAAAACAATATACTATCACAACCCTCCTGCGTAATTTGAGCAGTCTCTGTAGGATCTCCAGAGGCAAGAAAAAGAAGGTTGAAACTACAGCTTATACCTGAGCATTTACTGAAAGACAGCAAGACTCCCAAGTCCAAAAGACCCTTAAGTCCAAAATACCACAGAAGTAGATGGAAAGACACCTCCTGTTTTTTTGATCAAGCTTTTAATAGTCTAAAGTATATGTTACAATATAAAGAAAGCCCTGGACTGGGGCACAAATGGGATTAAATTCTCAATTCTTCTTCAAGTTTTCTTACTGCTTTTAACAATTCTACTCCCAGTGTCTTCCGCATGTCCACCAATATGCAGTACTTCAGTCCAGTTGGAACTTAATGACGTATACCAGGCTGGCAGCAACTAAAAGCAGCTCTGTGTACTCATATCATAAGGCAGAAACTAGTATTTAGTACTTCCTCACCAAGGAGGTGTACAGGTTTTCTATATATGTCAAATTCCTCACCAAGGAGGTGTACAGGTTTTCTATATATGTCAAATTAATCCTCAGACTGCTTTAAGATGTGAAGACATCATCATTGCAACTATTTGAAAATATCAAAGTCAATCAGATGCCCTATAATACTCCTAAAAGAATAGGAAAGTATCACAGAAGAGTTAGACGGGGAGGAAAACATCCCGATCCTTCTTCTTATATTCTGAGTGGGACTATCTAAACTCAAGGCACTTTTTGACTGCTAACAATACCTGCAGCCACTGTTACATGCCAGCTGGACTTAGCTCTTCCTGTTTGGACATTATTGTATCTGGCCCAAATTAAATCTGTTTAGATTCAAGCTTTTTACTCCTGAATAATTTACTCAAGCTTCAGTGTTTTCAGTGTAACATGTATATATGCACAGCAGTGGATAATGGGATCCACACCTTGACTGCTTGAGAAAATTGGACAGAAAACCAGTGCCAGTCACATTCTTCCATCAAGAACTTCCAAAAAGAAGAGATTGACTCCATCTGCAATTACAATATTAATTTTATTACAACCATCCCAATCTAGATTTAAACATATGTGAGTAGCAAGCCAGATACAGAGGTACTGGTACATGCCATTTCAGTAACTCAAAACATTTGTCGTGTTTCTTAAAAGCAGTCAGGTAGAGTGTAGCGATCCCCTTATCACTGCCAAAGTTCCCTACCTGGACCAAGACTACATATTTATTGGTATTAGACATCAAGTAGACCTGCCCTCAGCTGTATTTGGTTAAACTTGGTATAAATGGTACCTTTCAATCCTGAGGTCCTTTACCAGCCTGGTGATAAGATACCCTTTTCTCAGTATATTATATTATAGCCTGTGAGCTAGGCTAATTTACGCCAGATGAACTAGTCCTATATGGACTGGGCAGACACAACACCAAGACCCTGGGAGGCTCCTTGTATGTTACAGGAATCCCTGGCAGCCCCTTTAGAGCAACCTTTCCGCCCTCAGCACAGTGGAGACTGTACAAAGCATTTGAAGCTCAGGACCTAACCTTTTCTCTTTGAACTTTTCATATTTATTTTTCTATACTTGAACTATTTGCTTATAGAACTAATATGACCAGCAGAATAAAAATGAGCAGTGACTCCTACCTTTGCCTTTTGGACTCTGTTCGACATGACAAGTTCCGCACACTCAGGGAGTGCACAAGAAGCACTAAAGGCGAGGATTTTGAAACTGAACACATATGCTACCTCTGTTCATTAGGGGCCAGAATCTATTTTCAGAGCAGGGAGTGCAGATGTATATTTATTTTATTTTGCTGCTTAATTTTAAGATACTTATTGCCATTTCCTGGGCAGCAGGGTGTTGGAAGGGATGAGATTGCAAATTCAAAGGAATGACCCCTTCCATTCCTTCTGCCCTTATTTAGAAGTGATGGCCTCCATTTTTTCTTTTTTTAATAGAAAAAACCCTCTGTATTCTGTCCTTCAGGCAAGTTCACTGAGTCCACTGTATTTCAACAGGAGCTAAAGACATGGTTCTACTTACCCTCCCCCAAAAGGTCTCTATTAATTGTTTTCAAATGTTGGCAGCCATGTGAAACCCTGCCTAGCAAGTCTGGCTCCTTATATGATTTTTATTAAAATTCACTTTGCACACAAGGCACATGAGATTTATGGCTGAAACTAATAGGTTGGTTTTCACTAAGACATAAATCCATGGGCTGTTTATTGAGGCTCATGGACATTGAGAACGCAGGTAATTGTTACTGTGAACATTCAGCTTAAAAATAGTTAATCATGTCTCTAAGGGAATTTGTTTAACTAAACACACCACACAAGCTTCTGAAGAATTACTTTATCTGTGATGGTGAATGGAAGGACTGTGCAGGGTAACTTCTGTGTCTCATCTGTACAGTTTAATTTCACTCATAACAATTTTCAAATTTTCCTCTTATGTGGTGTCTTATATTATAAAGATCAAATATAAAAAGGATCCCATTCATTTTCTTTCCACATCCTTGTTTCAGCCATTCTCAGTTTATACATAAGAATTTCTACTTCCTTGCTACTGACCCTTTCAAACTCCAGCTGAGTTTTTACAAGTCCAGTTCCTCCTGGCTCACTCACAATCACAATTTGCCATGTGAACTCAGTGAACAACCGTGATGGCAAAGCATAAGGTGGAGCAGAGCCTGGAATGATCTTTTCCTCTTAGGGTCCGACCACATTTCCATGTGCAAACAATTGCCAGCTAGACTTGCTGGTGAGCCAGCTATACTCTGGAAGCCATTTAGATGTGTTAGCTCAGTACTGTGCCCAAGCAAATAAGTCCTGCTTCTCAACATTACGTTACCTTTCAGCAAGACCCAAACCTGTCTAAATGGCTTCCAGCTCACATCTGGTTTGCAGCAAGTCAGCTCACAGGGGAAAGAGAGGTAGCTCATGCCACCTGAGTGGATATTCTGCTCTCAGCTGTGCTGGAAATATGATGCTGCAGAGAAGACATGGACAACCTTCCTGCCCCAGTGATTAGGTTACCCAAAAGAGGCTTCTGATATCACCTGAAATGACACAGAGCCTTTTCTGGCCTTCACTCACCCTTCCAGAAGGATGTGGGTCTCACACAGGTCCAGTATCGTATCTGCCAGCCTCAAGTGAATGTCTCAGGTATCCTAGGATGTCTCACATAGCCCTTGACACCTTTATTTATACACAATACAGCTCAGTAAAATATATCAGATGGCCCCTAAAACACAAATAAGAAGTTGTCATTGCTTTCTATTGCTTTTTGACAATAGTGAGCGTTTGAGATCATATAGATTTCTTATTGTGGTCATATCAGAAGCAGCCCGAACAGATGAACATTTCATTGACTGTTGCACAAACACATGGGAAGGCACAGACTCCCAGGTTACTGAAGTCTCAGGGAGTGTTTATGGTATGCATAAACAGTCATACCAAAAAACAGTGTAGCCACATAAGTGTTATTTTGGGTTCAAAATAACTAACCATCTGACAGATGTAGATTAGTAGCTTGGCACAGTGCTATACTAATACGGCTATACTGCTTTAGCAAGCAAAGCTAGTATTTCTGCATAACATCTGCTTGGAGGTAGACTATGTCTCTTTTGCACCATGTTGCAAAATGCCAAGCAAACCAGCCCTACAAAATAAGGATAAAGGGGTGGAAGAGTGCCTACAGTGCAGCTGACTATATTTTTAGGTTGATACCTCATTTGTTTTAAATGGTATGTAAATACTGAGCCCCCCCAGACAGCTAAAGAAATAGCTAAAATTCCATAAATTCTTTAGCAGATGAAGAATTAGCATGAATATAGACTTTCCCAACCTGCAGGAGTTTTGGCACCTTTATGTAGGTGATGTTTACCCTGAATTTCTCATACATCCCAGTACTGCTCTTTAGACAGAGAACATTTTTTTCCTTCTCTCCCCTAGTTTTTCCTTCTTGACAAGCTGCTTCTCCTTCACTCCTTTTTACAGCATTTTCTTAGTAGTCTATCAGTTATCTAAATCTGTTAGGTTGTTGTTTGCTAATGAAGTCTCAACGCTCTTGTCTGATCTAGTGACTAGGTCAGCAAGGTTGTGTGTCCTGGGGACTTGAGGAACTGTATGGAGATGACCTCTGACACTCATCAAAGGCTCCACGGCACTGTTTGGCTCCTATCAGTTTAATCAGCTGGGTCATTCCCTCTCCCTCACCATTCATGACATTACTTGTATCCCTCACAGCCTGCCTTTCAGAACATACAGCTTGCTTACAAGCTGCTCCTTCACACTGAGTTTGGCTCCTATGCATGGGCCTCGTGCAACGTACCATTCATTCTCTATATGACTCACATTTTACAGAAAACTTCCTTCATGCTGAAAGGAAGGGCAGCAAATAGGAAGCTTTCTTTTATTTCAGAGACACAGAGGTCAATATTATTCCTGAATCTTTTGTGACAGCATAAGGAGATGCTCAAACTGTAAAGTCCATGACTGTTACTTGCTTTTCAAGAATTAGAAGTGTTTTAAAAAAACACCTAAATCTACAGACCTAATAACATTTCCGTGAAACCAGGATGAAAAAGCACACTGAAAATGTTACAGAAATCCTTCCACTCTTACACTATTCCACTTCTTAATAAAAGAAAATAAAGACTTTCTTAAATTGTCACTCAATAAAAAAAAAAAATTAAGACCCCACAAAATATTTTCCCATTTTTTTCCTGCAGTATATAAGGCAGCGGTTTATAAATAAAGCTAAAGAAGCTGTCCCATGTCCCTCACTGCTCCCTGGTTAGCTCCACATATGGGGAACACGTATTCTAGGTTATGTGATGCAGAGACTATGAAACCTGGCTTCATAGCTTTTGCACATGTATTGTGGCTGCATCTGAGCCTATCAGTAGAGGACATCAAACATCAAAGAAATGAAAGCTGCACAAAAATCTAAAATGTGACAGCACTACCCCTTAAGGTCTACTAAGGGCTTTGTACAAGAAGACTCCTCTGTGATTTTTCAGCTAGATTGATACATAAAGACAGTCTCACGTCAAGGATTATTTCATTTTACCCAGCTGTAAATATTGTCCCCAAAACTATCAGAATCTAAAGACTGACTGAGAAATAAGGCTATCCATGAACACTGCATCCTTCTGATGAAGCAGCTTGTTTTCCTGTTAGATAAAGGACAAGTATTGTCTTCTTCTGTGTTTCAACCATACAAACAAAGAGCAATTTGGAAACAGAATAATATTCCAAGTGAATTTAGATTAGAAAGCCACCACCGAAACCACTGCTCCTTCAGACGCCAAGAGGTATCCCATAGTATGTCATAAAAACTATTCACAACACAATGAACTCCAAACAATACCAGCAAGGCTCAGACACCTTGTCTGCAATTGAAAGATTATAGTATAATGCTGTGTGGACATCGACACAACAGCATGAATGCACTTAATTGGAGCAATATCAGCTCAGCTAAAGTAATATTAGTTATGTTGACAATACTTCTCTGTGCAAAGAAACGCTTAACTAGTCTTAGCTGAATGCATTTTTTTGCAACACAAGAGAAGTAGAAGATTATATAAATTACAGCAGTTAATAGCCTTTTGATTCATCGCAGAGTCTCACAAAAAGAGAGAGTCTGTTGTGATTCCTGAGGTGGATAAATTCTGTTGTATAATGTGAGGATCAGTCGTGTAATCCTTGCAAAATCAACAGCTCTTTGCTCTCATTGAGCTCAAAACCTGTCCTGGGAGAATAAGAGGAAAATAAGTTTTTCAACTATGGAAAATAAAACTATTTCTAAATACTTATTACTTTTTTCTGTAAATGTTGTTCATCAAGAAATCTTAATTTTTTGTAACATTTTTCAGACTTTTTTCTTTTTTTTCCTAAACTTTACTTTTCACTCTAAATTCTGAAGTGGCAAGTTAGACTAGCAATCTCATTAGCAATTGAATTTGTCTGTCTACTCTGATATGCTTGGCAATGACCTGTTAGTATTGACTGTCAAGTTTCTTTCTGTTTACTGAATACTTTTAGGTACTCAACCTTCACAAAATACACTATTTAAAGTACATAGTTTTCTGTTTTCTTTAAAAACTAAGATAAAGTATATATAAGGCAAATATGAGGAACAGTTACTTCACATTTTAATGTTGATTCTTCAGCAAACTATCAAATTGTAAAATACCCACTGTCGCAATGAAGTTAACAATTGGGTTTTTCAAACCTGTGTTTCTGAGATGGCATCTCTTCAGCTGTTGTAGATTATGAAGCTTCTTAACAGAGGAGAATGTACCTCTTTCTGTGTGTAAAACTAAGTGGGCTTTTTCTGTCTCTGCTGAACTGATGAGATTCCTGCAATTAAATTCAAATCCTTGGTGTGAATCATCAAAATAACTGACTGTCCATAGTGTGTTAAAGATGCATTAACTCAATATGATAAACCCCAATGTTTATTTAATGTTTTTTGTCAGTATGTATAAAAATCACTGTTGCACAGGAAGCGAGTATAATTATATATTTGGGAAACTGAGGCACCCAACTGAAGCCTCAGGTCAATAGCAGAACCAAGACGTGAACAAGGGTTTATCATGTTCCAGATTTGGGCTCCATCCTCTGGTTCACTCTATCATAGGAAAAGAGGGAATGCTTCTTTATTTCTATCGTGTATTTTAACTTAGTAACATAAGTTGAACCAACTCACCTTGATCATAGGTGAATTCCTTAAAAGCTGCCTTAGAGCCACTTCCATTTTCTGTATTGCTTTTCCAGAAGTATGTGGGTTGGGAGCCCCTAACTTTGTGCACTTGCAATGCTATGGAAAAGACTGGCTTCTTCTTGAGTACAGCCTTACAGCCGCACAGAGCAGGTACAGAGAAAAGCAGGAGTGAGCAGAGACAAGAGAGAAAAACAAGACCACCACAAACAGTGTGTATTCAGCTTTCTGCACCTGTCCCATTTTTTCCACTAGCATGAGAGTAAGAGATTGGAACTTCATCCTGTGCCACCTTTTTCACTTTTAGTGTGCCTTTAAAAAGGCAGATGGAAATCAGTTACCTTGTCTACCTCTTTAAGGGCAGGGAAAAGACTCCTCTACCTGCACAACAGGTCAGCCTTAGCTTTATTTATTTAGTTAATTACTACCAAAAAAGTTACATGATACAAATGTGCATACCTCAGTTATATAATATGCTACAGAAAAAGAAATATTATACTTTAATAGCTCAATTAATGTCACATATAATACTTTGGCTCTACCATCCATAGTTTACCTTACTAATGGATATGGATTTCAATGTATTTCTCTGTAAAACTGTAAATTCTTAAAAAAGAGGAAGGCTTTTAAAAGTTAATATTGGTTTGCACTGTTTTTAGGGCTTCTCATTTGTGTGAGGATTTTCATTTTTTGTTTGTTTTTGGTTTTTTTT